>JANQBM010000002.1:3328590-3347300 GCA_025594535.1 Erythroxylum domingense | reverse complement strand
TTGGTTAGATATATTTTCATTTATGTTTCATATGGTTTAAAATTATATAATAATTAATGTATTTTGTTTTGTATATTATTTAATATATTTTAAATAATATTTATATAATTAAAATTAATAAAAGTGCTTTTTATTTTTATGTTGCCAAACAGTCTACTGTATGAAGCTCTTTTTAAAAATTTATTTTTTAATTGACAGCCAAACAGTCAACTGACTTTTTAAAAACGCTCTACTGACAAAAGCTCTATTGACAAAAGCTCTACTGATATAAGCTCAACTAAACAGGCACTAAATTTATCAACTTTTAGCTTCTTGAATTGCTAAATTTGTTTTATGCCATAATTCGTATTTATTTGTTTTCTACAGATAAATTTTAGACTGTCAGAACCAAAGCCCAGAAAGTAGTGGTCAAGGTGGGCTAGTCAGTTTTTTGGATATAAGCAATTAGGCTCATAAAATATACGTTTCTGGGTCTTATTTCTATCATATGCGGTTTATGTCAATATTTGGAAAGTTATGTATGCGAAAATGCGTTATGGGTCATAGAGAAAGGGTGTAGATGAAGCTTAAATAAGCACTATATTCCTCTTATAGTAATAGTCAAATTGATTGCTTATCGTTGTATTTTTAAGATAAGGATGATTTAGTGGAATTTGATTTTTTTTTCAATTTAAGTTCCATCAAATTGGATTCAGACAGCATAAAACCTAATTAAAATCAATTTAGAACATTTATTTGAACTTAAAACTTAAATTCAAACCAAATTCTAATTAATCTAACTTCCAACTATTGACTTTAAATTATACCATATTCAAATTATGTATTATCTTAATAATTCGACTCACTAGCTTAGATGAATTGAGCTTAGAGCCTTTAAAGGCTGTGACTGGACGGTTGAGAGCAGATATTAGCATACGATAAATTTCAGGTTCGATCCTTTGTTGCAGTACTACAGTTCTCGTAAGAGTTTAGGACAGATGGGAGTTTTATTTGCTGAGGGTGTTACTCGTCGGGTTCTCTACTGAAGGAGTTGCTTGTTGAGCCCTCTCGTTAGAGGTGTTGCTCGCGGAGGTCTCAATGTACGAGAGGTGTTACTCGCTGAATTCAAAAAGGTTTCTAGCCGAATAAGTTCAAATTACTAAGCCTACTTTTTTTTTGGTCAATGGCGTGCATATAAGTATAACGCCTGTTTAGGAAAGTTTTCCTTCATTTAATCAAAAAAAGAGGAAAAAAGAAAAAAGGGGCACGAAAGTACAGCGTAAGCAGAGTACTGTTTCTTGCCCAGAAGTAGAAATTGCAAGACACGAGGAAAAGACAGTAATCACGTGATTATCACATGGGATATTCTTATCCTTTTCTTAGACTTAGGGACACAAAAAAGAACACGTACGTACATAGCCCATCAACGTCTAGCTCTAGCCCCGTTATTACAATATCTTTATTAGACCCAAGCTGTCTTGTCTCGTAATAGTAATAGCAAACGCAACGCTCGACTTGCTCACCGCGAAAGTGCTCTCCGGAGAGCTGGGCCCAGGAGTGCTGGTGCACTCAAATGCGGCAAGTGACCCTCCGTTCTCAACACCTCCACGGTGGTCCGCCCACCCAAATGGGTCCTCAAATACTCCGCCACAGACGCCGGTACGGACACATCCTTTGACGTTTGAATTATGTGGCATGGAACTCTCACCAAGCCTAATATTCCTCGTAGATCTGAGTTAAACACGGTCTTCGATACGTATAAGGTAATATCCGGTCTCATATTGAAAAGGGTACGGCTAAATTCCATAACGGCGGCTGGCACATCGGCGCCGACGGCGAGAGGTGCAAACCCGTTGACCCACGCTTCGTAATTGGCCTGCATTGCTGAGAATACTTCG
This sequence comes from Erythroxylum domingense, assembly GCA_025594535.1. NCBI lineage: Eukaryota > Viridiplantae > Streptophyta > Magnoliopsida > Malpighiales > Erythroxylaceae > Erythroxylum > Erythroxylum domingense. Next base: position 3,345,423 of record JANQBM010000002.1, on the reverse strand, counting down.
TGAATTTCCGCTTCCTCGAATCCTCCGTGGTAGTTTTCGTCGTTCAAGAACCTGTTTTGTCCCAATTCGAGGCCATAGTTAAAAAATTTAACGCCACAAAACAAAATCTGCGAATGATCCTAAAGAAAAGTTTGAAGCTTTCAAGACAACCGTGACATTTATTACCTGGGTGATGCTCCGATGAGTATGAGTTTGGAGAATAAGTTAGGCCTGCGAATGGAGGCAACAAGACCGATCATGGCAGAGACGGAATGACCAACATAGGCACAACGATCGACGCCTAAAGCGTCGAGAATATTGAGCAAGTCATCAACGTAAGCGTCGAGACTCGTGTACCTACTGAAGTCGAAGTAATCTGGATTGACGCTGCCAGCACAAACAAGATCGTAGAGGACTATCCTAAAATGTTGAGTGAAAAAGGGCAGGATTCGCTGCCATGCCGACTGGTCGGTTCCCATGCCGTGGGCAAAGACCAGAATTCTCTCTCCGGCGCCGACGACTCGGACGTTGAGACCATGGAGGATGCTGGTGCCCATATTCGATGAGTATAATCAAGTGAGTCAAAAGCAGAGCCCTGTTTGGAGAAGCAGGAGGTTGTGGATGATTCAAAGCATATTTAGAGACAGCTCCTTGCTTGCGTCTCTAATGGGAGTTCGCGTGTCCAAAGCATATTAATAGGGTTGAGCATTTTCAAATCTAATAAAGTTTTCTTTGCTATGCTACTTATATTGTCAGATGGAGTAACTCCTCCAGCCTTTACTTTGGTATCAGATCCTCTTTTTCAATTAAGGCTTGTTTTATTAAACAAAATTAGAACGCCATCAAATAAACAAGGTACTCCAATCCTTTAGAATTCCATTAGATTTGTGAGGACGGTGTAGATAAATATTTGTTTAATATAATTTTTAAATATATTTATATGTTTGGATCTGCATTAAATAATAAGAGGTTAGAGACAAATACAATATCACTGTATAAATCAATAAACAAAAAGATGATTGCAGAAAAAGACTGTTTCGATAGTAAAAATTTTACTTTCCATTAATAATCTTCACTATAACTATTATTTTCTATTATATTTTTAAGTAATATGATGAATAATAAATTTTTATGAAATATTTTATTTACTAAATTTATTTTATTTTTATTTTTATTTTAATTTAATCTTTTATTATTTATAATTTTAAATTTATATGAATAATAATATATTTTTAATTATTTATATAATAATTAATAGTTTATTAAATCAATTAATTTTTTAGTTATTTTATCTCTTTTTAATAACCACAACCACATTTATCAAACAACTATTTTTACATTTTAACAATTACTAAAATAGTAATCTTAAATATATAAATATTTATTAAAAATAAGTACTCCAATTATCGCAAATCACGCCTTACTTGGGTGCACGTGGCTGTGACTTTTCTTCAGAGTGAGAGAAATTTGGATTATAATAAAGAAAGAATTCAATTCGACTTTTTCAAAAAACGGATACCTGACATTGTCTGAAATGTATAAATATGAGGTCCATTATTATATTACAAGCAGGGCCTACTATTTTAATTGTATAATGGCCCACCGTTATGTAATTGTAGGATTCATTTTTTAATTAATTTAAAAATATAAAAATAATATCATATTAATATTGATATAATATTTACATACCGTTAATTCTATTACATTTTTTGTTTATTTAAGGTTTGTTTTAAATATCTTCGTTTCAACACTTCTAAATATTATAGTCTGTTGTATAATATATTGTAAATGTTGAGGTTCAAAATATAATTTTAGGTTTTGAAAAGCCTCAATTCTAATATTTTTATAAAGATTTGAATAAATTAGTATTATTTTTATAATATCACATATAATTTTTATAATTATATTAATAATATAACAAATTTTCAAAATTAAGTTTACGTTAATTTTAATGTTTAGGTGGTGAATATAATTTATGTAACATTATATATAAAATCTATTGAATATTAGTACTTAAAAATAATTTAATTAAATATTATATAAATATTTTTTAATTTTTATAAAAATATAGATATTAATATTATTTTCAATATCCCTTTTACATCCTATTTAAATTGGAGCTCATATCATTTTAATAAAGTTAAAGTGAAAATTGATAATAAAAATAATGGCAAATTTTATTTGAATAAAAATTAAAAATAAAATTATACTTTTAAGTTTTAACCGAGTTATAGTTATTTTAACATGTTAAAAAATAAAAAATAAATATTTTATTTAATATTATTAGATAATTTTACATTTGCAATGTAAAAAGTACATAAAAAATAAAAATTGTAACTAATATTATTAGAGTTCAATTTCTGATAATCAGGAGTCCAGGATTCAGAGACGAGAGAGTTCAAGTTCAATGGAGGGCTTTCTTTCTCCTTCCATGTCCTGTGTAAATAGGCTCCAAAGAAGTTAGTGATGGGATAGGATTATGTTGTGCATATACCTTGCTTTTTCAAGTCCTTTTGGTGATTCTCCATTCCTTGACAGGATATAGTTTTGGATACCGTATCTCACTGTTCCAAGTAATTATGGAAGATTGCTAATGGTGAGAGCTAAAACGTCAAGGACGAAATAGCAGGACCACCCACTTTCTAGGATTTATGAATTATGATTCACCCGGTAGGAACTTGGTTCACCTCAGTAACATCATAGACTGGTTTGCTCTAAGTGACAGCAGATATATATGATTTATGTGCTGCGTTCATGATAGGAGGAGTAATTACACAAGCACGCTTTAGTTTACAAGCTAATGAAAATCAAAATCTATGCCCGAGTCTTTCCAATGGATGACAGTTGGCTTAATTGGCAAAACTTATCAAGCCACTTTCTAGATGATGATGCAGGGATGATAGGAGATATATGACGTCGAAGGAGGCATAAAGCTAATAAGTGGGGTTGATCTTTGAATTTTGAATTGAAATTCTGATTCTAAGCCAAGCCAGGCAGTAAAATAATGACAAATTTGTATCAAATACAGTGGTATAACATGGCAAGAATCGGATCTAGCCTTTAGAGAGCTCCATTAATTACTGTCCCTGCTAGGAATCACTACCTTAGCCTTTCTGTTTCTGTAGCTTTCATTTCAGATAAAATTGACAAATTATATTGCTGCAGAGGAGTTGCATTTGAACTGTTTTCATGCATGCATGGATCTGTAGATTTCCCAAATCTGATGGATGGCGATCACATTTGGAATCTGATTCAATGGCCGTAGCCTTCACCCTTGAAAGGAATTATACCACTCATGGCCCATCTTTTTTCTCCTAGCCGCAACCAGCTCACGAGTCACAAACCTGAAGCTTCTGTGACAGAGATTGGCCATGCCATTGCCAAGCAAATCAAAGCCCTATCTCAGTGTCTCCATTGTCTGTATCGAAAGCGTCTTTTTCTGCGCACTTAATGATCTGAAAAACTACCAAACTAACACGTTTTTCCATTTCTACTGTTGCTGATATAACTACTTTGGAAGATTGGTCTCCATGTATAAAGATAAAAGGAAAAACTAGTTCGTGGGCAGATTACAGTGGGTTGATGCTCGCACAATTCTTGCAACGTTGTCCACCAAGAAGCTTCGTGGGGTCTTATAATTCTTCGCCGTTGCTTTGTTAATTATGTCATCAAGAACAACCAGACTATGTACATCTTGTCATTAATTAGGAGGGCACCATAGAAATTAACCCCAAACACGAGCAAACCAAAGCAACCATCTAAAAGAAGATTGAGACCCTATTTCGTTTTGTTACTTACGAGGCTAAGCTAGAATTGCACTGGCACCCCCCCAAAATAAGCAACGCACAAAGTTATTTTAACTTGTTATTGTTAAAAAGTTCTACAGTTTATTAATATAATAAAAAAGTTCGAGATTATTATCGTTTATAATCTATTATTTAATTTAGTAGATTTTATTATTAATTTATTCTGTAATTTTTAAATCTTAGAGATCTAATAAATGGCATCAAAGTTCAACAGTTACACTACTCATGAAACACTTGAAAATTAACGATTACCAGTTTTACCGACATGAAGAACAAGTAGGTCGGCACTTGGACGTGGGTCCTTGCAAACAACGACAGGCTAGAGGGAGGGACAGTCGCAAGTCGCAACGAAAGAGAAAGGATGCAGTTTGGCGAATTATGGTTCGTACAATCTTGTGGAGGCCTGTTTCCGTGGACACTTTTAGTTGGTTTTATGAGTCATTGAGCTTATCTTATCCGTATTGTATATACCTTTTGCTTTTATTCTTTTCTCTACTTTGTAAACTTAGAATCAATTCATATTCTCTACTTTATCTAGGTTAGAATGGGATAGATGAATAGGAAAAGACAAAGAAAAGGCTTATGTACATATACAACGAATCATTTTGATTTGGATATATAGAGATAAATAAACAATTAACTAATCTTGCCCTTGACAATTTTGACGAGAGTGTACATGAATATGTTAATTATTATACAACAAATATTTATTTGAGAAAAAAGGCTTCTTTTATCATTTTTTGTCTTAATTGTTTATTATATTTTTCATTTAAATTATAATTAATTAATTTTTTATTTTAAAACTATGTGAAAAGATGTAAAATTATTTAAAATAATAGCATTACAAATGGTACTTAATTAGCTTATACAACCAAAAAGAAAAAGAAAAAGCAAGCAGAGTGTTAATGTAAAGGAGTTGTTTGACTAAAAGCCATCAAAACCCACTATGAAAAAACTAGTAAAATATTTGAGGACGATAAGTTAAAAGAAACTATATGCATATTTTGCTTCAAATTTTTTTTCTAACCTTATTTTATTAAATCTCATTCATATATTTACGTAAGGTTCACATAAATATATAGATAAAATTTAATGAAATATAATAAAAATATCATAAATAAAACAGAAGATTTGATCTCTCTATTCATATTCCTTTATTTCCCTTTATGTTAAACACTAGCTATTGGTAAGATTAGCATGACCCATCTTTCCTACAATGTGAGTTTGGGATTGGAATATCAAATTTAAGTCTACTAAAAAATGAATTCCAAAATTCTATCAAACTAAGTTTACGTGGTTGACTTGAGTTAAGTGAATTAAACCTAAAATGCTAATCCTAGGCATTAGAACACTTATCACCGTAATTATGTCTTGAAAAAGAAACATTATCACCGTAACTTTATACTGGATTCCAAGTTAGTGGAAAAGGGAGGAGACTTGGAAGTCGTTCTCTTGCATAATTGCCTGAAAGGTTACTACTATACGGAACGAACTTCGACACAATGATTTGTGTAAATATCCTGTACAGCTTATCTTCCACGACTCACCCACTCTTCTGCTGCCACGTCTTCGGCCTTTTCTCTCTCAAACAGGTACCTGAACGAGAATAGGAAAGTTTTTTACCCTTTCAGGCCACGCGTGCTAATGCATATAGGCTGTGGGTTGCTTTCCTATAATGCGACTTTTTGTGTTTTACCTTCTTCCATCGCCTTTGATTTGACACATACTGGATAGGACAACAGCCTACCCAAACCCTTTTTTTGGGTTCAGTTCAGTTACCAACCCTGTTCACAACTTTCCAAATTGTTTCAAGGGATCCTGCTTCATAGGGCTTGTTTTTTCATGCGACAACACTAAAACACATGAGTTCCATGAAGCTTGGACGTCTAAACAACAAACAGAGTTCACGGATAGCGAGTTGGGGCCATTTCCTTGAACGATTCTCCTCATATTTTTCTCAAAACAACAACAACAAAATATTCCCGAGTACGTGCCTGGAAGTGTCGAATACCTTCGGCAAGACAAAGAGGTATTGAAGAAATGGAAAGTTCTATTTTCGTGGCACGCGTGTCCACAAAATCATTAAGATGTGTCTTAGAACATTTGGTGGATTTTCTATTATGAGTAATCTACTTACTGTTGGCTACTGTTTTCTCTTAGTTACATCACGTTATCTTGTTTCTGCGCCTGTCAAAGTGCTTGAAGCTTGGGTTTTATAAATTTGTCTAAACCAAGCAAAATTTATTGGTCTCACATCATACAAACTCTACCTTTTGATTCAACTAGCACCTGTTCCTTATTATGCGTCGAACATATGGGGGGGTTGAGTTTAAAGAAGTGAAATCAATTTCCTTTTTAGATACAAGCAAACTGTACATTGAATGTGATACCAAGTTGACTCTATGCTCAAATGAGCAATGGAATCCAGACTAAGAACTCAAAATTTGACATTTAAAGATTTAACATAATTTTTTAAATTTTGTAATCTCAATTTTACTTATAAAAAGGTAAAAATTTTATCCTAGCGTTTAAAGATTTAGATATCTTTATTTAAATTATGAAATCTTAATTATTCATGTTAAAGTCATATCTCTTATACACGAATGTCGATTAACTTATACTTAATTAATTTATTAATTTTGGATCGAGCTTAACTTAATTTAAATTATTATTCCTAATCATTTCTCTTAAAAATAAGTGGGTATATAAAATAATATCATAGGTCAGTTCATCTTTTTTGGATATAAATGATTCTTAGCATGAACTTGTGTCCATTAACGTACAATGACCACAAACGAGGAGATTGGTTGTCGACATCATTGCCAAGTAATTGGTGTTATATCAATTAGGCTTAGGCACATAACTAACTAATAAAATATTGACAGAACATAGGGACTCAATTGCAAAATTAAACTATTAAAGGACCAGATAGAAAAAAGAAAATAAATCACTTACCTTCTTCGATCTCTCTCCAACTCTCCTCTCCTTCTCGATGCATCCCTCTGCTCGATCTCAATCTCAATCTCAATCTCAAATCTCAATTTCAAGCCTCGGCTCACCTCGCTTGAGTTGCCTCTCTGAAGTCTAGGATCAAGAATCGCGATTGTCACCTCTTCTCGTCTCATTTGTGCATCTCTCCCTTGCTTTGCTTCTTGACTTTGCTTGGTTATAGTTGGGTTGGATCATATCATAGTTTACTTAAGAATCACCCCATTATGGGGCAGGTTTGGGTAAGCCTAAAGGAGTTTCAGTCCTTTTTGGGCTTACCCTAAACTCAAAATTCAGGGAAAATGGGGCTTGATCTTAGTATAATACTATTCTCGCGAAAACCTATTATGCCCATCAATTATTGACGAATAAAGTCTCATCTCATGGGAGCCTACGTACGGGTGCCAGTACTAAATGCTCTCCGCTCAAATGTCTGCAACGACGTCGAAGGACGTGTACGAACTGTCAGAATTTCCTTCTCAGTCGTTAAAGGCGCGAGTGGAGACCACAATGAACGTGTACTTCACCCAATCAGATCGCTCGCACCCGTTAGAAATTGGGATACGAATCTGCTAGTCAGTGCCTTCTTTTGTACTATTGACCTCCATTGAAGAGGTAGATCACAAGCAAAGTTGAAAACGACCAGGTCAAGCTGTGGTCTTTCTTTAGATTTATGAAGAAGGTTTGTAGATTTTTATTTTCCTCTGTCAATACTAAATGAAGACTTGAAGTAGTGTTGGAAGTTAAACTTGTAGTGTGCGTGGACTAGGTAGGAGGTTTAGGTATATACTTTCTGCTGCTATAAAAAGAAGAAGAAGAAGAAGAGGAGGAGGAAATCTGGTAATTGAGTGCGGTTCTGTAATGGAGAACTATTTGAAGGAGAATTTTGGTGATGTGAAGCCAAAGAACTCGTCGGAGGAGGCGTTGCAGAGATGGAGGAATCTGTGTTGGTTAGTGAAGAATCCTAAACGACGCTTCCGTTTTACTGCTAATCTCTCCAAACGGTTTGAGGCTCGAGCTCTTCGTCGCTCCAATTTGGTCCGTCCCTCTCTCTGTCTTTTCCTCGTCCGATCTTCTCCTTATTTTGTCTCTACTTCCGAGATTATATCAGATTGTTAAGAAAGAATTAAAAGAGCAAGATTTTAATTGAGATTCGTTTCGGTTTTCGTTTATTAGACGTTCGGTTGCTATTTTTGGAGCTGCAAACTTAAATTTTCTACCTAACAAATAGATCGGATGTGAGTGTCATAGATTCATATAAATCAGAACAAAATAAAGAATAAGGCAGAAGTGATCCAGAAGTAATTTCTTATCTGTTAACTTAATGTTTTCCTGATTTTCCTCCACTGTAGGAAAGCCTTAAACTCGCATTTTTGGTTACGAGGGCTGCACTTCATTTCATCCAAGGTATACACCCGTTACCCTTCTCAAAGCTTTAGTGTTACACTGGGGTTTTGCCCTCCATGTCGACACTTCCCCTGCATGTTTACAGGTAGTGACTACACACCACCTGAGGAGGTCAAGGCAGCTGGTTTTGAAATCTGTGCTGATGAATTGGGATCCATTGTTGAACGCTATGATCTTAAGAAACTGAGAGTACATGGTGGGATTGAGACTATTTGTAAGAAGCTCTCCACATCACTCACTGATGGTATTTCTACTTCTGAGAATTTACTTGATAAAAGGAAAAGAATATACGGAGTAAATAAATTCACCGAGAGCCCACCTCGTGGCTTCTGGATTTATGTATGGGAAGCCCTACAAGACACTACTCTCATGATACTTGGTATTTGTGCCCTTATATCTCTTGTTGTTGGGATTATTATGGAGGGTTGGCCAAAAGGTGCCCATGATGGACTTGGAATTGTTGCAAGTATTCTGCTTGTTGTGTTCGTTACAGCCACGAGTGACTATAGGCAATCTCTGCAATTCAGAGACTTGGACAGGGAGAAGAAAAAGATAACAGTACAGGCAACCAGGAATGGTTTCAGACAGAAGATCTCAATATATGATTTACTTCCTGGAGATGTTGTGCATCTTTCTATTGGAGACCAGGTTCCTGCTGATGGGCTATTCATTTCAGGCTTTTCTGTTTTAATAAATGCATCCAGCTTAACAGGAGAGAGTGAGCCAGTTAACGTGAATGCTGAAAACCCTTTTCTACTCTCTGGAACCAAAGTTCAGGATGGTTCATGCAAAATGCTTGTTACTACTGTGGGAATGAGAACTCAATGGGGCAAACTGATGGCTACTCTTAGTGAAGGAGGCGATGATGAGACCCCATTGCAGGTCAAACTGAATGGAGTAGCTACCATCATAGGGAAGATAGGTTTATTTTTTTCTCTTGTAACATTTTCAGTCCTGGTTCAAGGACTATTTAATCGTAAGCTTCAAGAAGGAAGTCATTGGTCCTGGTCTGGAGATGATGCTATGGAAATGTTGGAATATTTTGCCGTTGCTGTCACAATTGTTGTTGTTGCGGTTCCTGAGGGACTGCCCTTAGCTGTAACATTGAGTCTTGCTTTTGCCATGAAAAAGATGATGAAAGATATGGCACTCGTGCGCCATCTTGCTGCTTGTGAGACAATGGGGTCCGCCACAACCATCTGTAGTGACAAAACTGGGACACTAACAACTAACCATATGACTGTTGTAAAAGCATGTATATGTGGAGAAGTAAAGGAAGTTAGCACCTCCAAGTTTTCTGCAATTCCTGATTCATCTGTAAGAATTTTACTTGAATCATTGTTTACCAACACTGGAGGAGAAGTGGTTATGAATAAGGAGAATAAAACTGAAATACTTGGAACTCCCACAGAAGCAGCTCTTCTGGAATATGGGCTTCATCTTGGTGGGAATTTCCAAGAAGAGCGTAAAAAATCAGAAATAGTTAAGGTTGAACCATTCAATTCTACCAAAAAACGGATGGGGGTAGTTATAAAGCTACCTGATGGAGGTTTTAGGGCACATTGTAAGGGTGCTTCTGAAATCATTTTAGCTGCATGTGACAAATTTATCAACTCAAATGGTGAGGTTGTTCCCCTTGATGAATCATCAATCAACCATTTGAAGGATTCTATTGAGCAGTTTGCTAGTGAAGCTCTTCGAACTCTTTGCATTGCATTCATGGACATTGGAACAGACTTCTCTGCTGATACTGCCATCCCTTTTGAAGGCTACACTTGTATAGGTATTGTGGGTATCAAAGATCCAGTTCGCCCTGGTGTCAAGGAATCTGTTGCTATCTGTAGGTCAGCTGGTATTGTTGTTAGGATGGTCACCGGAGACAACATAACCACTGCAAAGGCTATTGCCAGAGAATGTGGAATATTGACTGATAATGGCATAGCTATCGAAGGACCTGATTTCCGGGTGAAGAGTGAGGAGGAGATGCGGGAGCTTATTCCCAAAATTCAGGTAAGGTAATTTTCCATTGTGTTATATTAGGAGAACATATGGTGTTAGTGCTAGTATTTTTAATCTTCTCGAGATTGAAGCTCACAGTTTATGTGGAATGCCAATTGGTTATTTTTCTCTTTTGGAATGGAAGTCCCTAGGCTTGTTCCTGAAGTGAAATCTATGGAAATGTACTTCATGCTCCATTCCTGAATGTTATGTCGTTCTTTCACTTTAAGAGACCTTTGTGAATACAAGTTCTGAGTGCAACTTTCTTTTTTGGTTCGCTCTTTTCCAAATATGTGCCTGTTGAATTTCAACGTGATGTTTTCTTATGGTTGCAAATTAAACTTTCTACAAGAACAACAGTGATTCATTTAACTTCACCAAAGCATGAGGAATCCTTTTGTTTCCTCATTATCTGCATGGATTTGGCTCTATTTGAGCTTGTGCATGATCTTCATATAATGGAAGCAGTGTTGGGTATTTGCAAAATGTACAGGTAATGGCTCGATCATCCCCAATGGACAAGCATACCCTAGTCAAACACCTACGAACTACTTTTGGTGAAGTTGTTGCTGTGACTGGGGATGGTACAAATGATGCTCCAGCACTTCATGAAGCAGACATTGGACTTGCTATGGGAATTGCTGGAACTGAGGTTTGTCAAGTGCAATTTGTATGCTTTACTGACCCATAGTAAATTCAGAAAAATGGTCCTTGCCATTAATAACCTTGTAGGTTTTTGCAATTCTTTACATTACTCCTAAACAATTGATTGGAACATTTATACAAGATTTATATGGTATTCTCCCAGTGTGTAGCTTATGGGCTGCAAATGCTGCTGGTACAAATTTGTGGGAGTGCTGAAAGCATATGCTGGTTTTGCAGGTGGCTAAAGAGAGTGCTGATGTAATAATTTTAGATGATAACTTCTCCACAATTGTAACCGTGGCAAAATGGGGGCGTTCAGTTTATATAAATATTCAGAAGTTTGTCCAGTTTCAACTGACTGTTAACGTGGTAGCCCTGGTTGTTAACTTTTCATCTGCTTGTTTGACAGGTAATTTGAGCTTATTTTCTGTTTACATTTTCTTTCTTAGCTTGCCCTTCTGTTCATGATCTGTTTCTGGCATAATGTTCTCCCAGGGAACGCTCCCCTAACAGCTGTTCAACTTCTGTGGGTCAACATGATCATGGACACCCTGGGAGCTCTGGCTCTGGCCACAGAGCCTCCAAATGATGATTTGATGAAAAGATCGCCTGTTGGTAGGAAAGGGAACTTCATCAGTAACGTAATGTGGAGGAACATTTTGGGGCAGTCTTTGTATCAGTTTGTCATTATATGGTATCTTCAGACGAGAGGAAAAACAGTTTTTAATCTTGATGGCCCAGATGCTGATTTAATTCTAAACACCCTCATTTTCAACTCATTTGTTTTTTGCCAGGTAAAGTCTTATAATTTCCAGTTTCCCTTCCCATCAAGAAACTGAAACAGATAAGACAGATGATTATGATGAGAAGGTGTATTAAGTGCTTTTGTGGGCTCAAATTGTTAGGGAAGAATTGCTCTGGGAGTGTCATATTAGCCTTAGACATGAAACTATCATTGTTTCCAGTTATCTGGCCATGATCATATCTGAACTTAGAGTTGTCATTTTTACACTTCAGGTTTTTAACGAGATCAGCTCCAGAGAGATGGAAAAGATAAACGTGTTTGAGGGAATACTGAAGAATTATGTATTCGTAGCTGTCCTTACATGTACCGTGATCTTCCAGATCATAATCGTTGAGTTCCTGGGTACATTTGCAAACACAACTCCGCTCGGCTGGAAACAATGGTTTCTTAGCATATTCCTTGGGTTCCTTGGCATGCCAATTGCAGCTGGTCTAAAGATGATTCCTGTTGGATCAAGCTGAAGCTTTGTCAAATGCAACAGGTACGTTCTCACTAGTGAATGAATTCTTCTTCTTTAACATAATTTGTATTTAATTATCGGGTGTAACTCATCATACATTAGTAGCGTCGATGTTATTATAGAAGTTTGTTTCACCATGGAAGTTGTTTGGAGTCACTAGGAGGAGATTGCGATTAGAAGTGGAAATTTCTTTTCTTCATGCTATGTTGTTCAAAACATCCAACTAACCTGTAAGAATACTTGGAATGTAGGTTTTCAAACTGAAACGGTAGTTTGATATTGAAATGTCTGTTTTGCTTGTTCTTCCAAATCTTAATGTGATAACGATAGCTTCAAAGCACAACAAATGTAAGAAAACATTGAGGTGATCGTTTAAATTTGTGAAAAGCTGGAGAAACGTCTTGTCCGTCCTCAATCTTGGAAGATATGGTTTTATGAACCCTAGAAATTATCATCTCGATCAGTAACTATGCTATTAACGAATCTGGGGTTTAATATTTCCAAGTAATTTGTGCATCTGGTCGACCCCAAGAAAGTTGTCTGCTAGGGAAGTGTTCAGGTACTAACATCGGAGGAGATTACACGAACTTGTGTCCTGGCACTTGATGAATATAAATATGTAGCCAACAAAACTCTGAGAGTGGGGATTAAAGCAGGCCCACTCTGCCAAGGCAAACCCCAAACATTCAAACAAATCCAATTCACATCAACTTTTAAGTCTTTTGCACTACTAGTTTCACTTCTTTTTTTAATATAAATTTTAATTTCTGTTTTTAATTTTTCTTTCAAATAAAAAAATTATAGTTGTTATTAATAATAATTATATATTAGATAAAATTTAAAATAAATTGTTTTTAATTCGATAAATTTATTTTAATCTCTTATATAATATTTATTTTTATTTTATTAAACTAATTAATTTAAAAAATAACTTTTTATTTATAAATTAGTATTTATTTTAATATTTTAATTATTAAATCAAATTTTATTTGAAATATATTTGAAGATATTTTAAAGTTAATTACAAAAATAAGATAAAATAATTCATAAGTCATAATAATAATACTAATTTTATTAAATTATTTATAATTCTTATTAAAAATTAATATATTAAATAATTAAATAATATATATTTAATTGATAATAAATCAAATTATAAAAAACAAAAATCACCTTACAATTTTCATAATTTTTAAAAATAAGAAGAAATTAAAACTAAGAACAACAATAAACAAATTTTTTATTAAATTTAAAAACAAAAATAAAAATGAAAACAAAAACCTCATCCTTTTCAAGAGACAAACAAAGCATCCCATCAAAAGGTAGGGTTGCATGGGGTAATACAAAATCAGAACGAAGCAAAAACGATAAAAAAAAAAATCGAACGAGTAAACATATAACTATAGCAGCCTTTGAGAATGGCACTGGTCTTGTACCTCAGCTTTTCATTTCCCTTTTCCCTATCAGTTTTCTCCTTTCTCTTCAATTCAATCAACTCCAAGCAATCCGTCAAAGTAATAATCAAATTACTCATGAGAGACCAGTGATACCATTTATAAGCCGGGAATACATCATAAAGATTTTCCTATCGAAATCTTTTCTATGTAGGTAACTTGTAGCTTTGTTCGGAACTATCAGAATCAAGCTCCTTTCTCTTGTTCCACGTAGCAGAAGTAAACAAAGAATTTCCCGAAATGTCCGTCTGCCTGAAATGGCTTGTTTGGAAATGTACAAACTTTTCCGGCAATTTGAGATTTTCAGCAGCTAGTTTTTGTATTAGAGCATAGCACTGAAACACATCTTCCTGTGAATGTTGTAATCTCTAGGTTAGTAGAACATTTGATATGATTACGAGAGCCAAACTTCTGAAACAGAGTAAACTATTTTAGAACTTACAATTACAAAGAAATGAGAACAGAGGACAGCGTTCATTTTACGCTCCAACTCTATCTTTGTTAAGCCCTGTTCTAATGCTACCAAGGTGGCTGCAACTGTTAAAACAGACGGTCGATGATCTGTCAAATTGATCTCTGCGTTCATTTGTATTGAATCAATATATAGCAAAATCGTTGCTAAGATCAAAAGATAGGAGAGGTAAGAACTAAATATTAAAGTCCATAAAATATTACCTCTAATTACTGTGAAGATCAATCCAACAGTCCTGCATAACATAAGCTTTGATGGCGATTCTTCCTTGCATAATCTAATAAAGTAATAGTGAAGAAAAGAAAAAGGCGTAACACAGATCATCTTCCACTCCAATGTGCTTAATACCAAAAGCTCCATTTGCTGAATGGGTTTGTTCCCGAAACTGTAGCCATCGATCTGGAACTCTGATAAAGAGGGTATCTTCATCTCCTCCGTTTTTGCAGCTAAAGAAAGACAGGCCACTGACAGTAATCTAACTGCCCACAATTTCTCACCCTGAAAATGAACAAGAAAAAGTTATATAGCAAACAAACATAGCAGAAACTCGAGAAAGAAGTGTCTTACATCAATGGATCGTCTTGACAGGAACCGATCAAAGTAAAGCATGGACAAATAAGCTGTTTGTAGTCGGAATCCGAAGATTGCTCTACTCTACATTAATTAACCCCGGAGAGATAAGCAACCATATCAAACTTCACAATGCTTTAGAATTTACTATGTGAACTCGATGATGAAGCACAATAAATCAACAATCACACTTACGTTCATAATCCACTCGATAGCTTCCAAGCGAGCACATTTGACCCAGTTTGGAAACACACCAGATTGATCCCGTTTGAACCCAAAACTAGTCTCTCTTTCAACTAACACTTTGAAATCATCTTCTCCATCACAATCGGTGCAACTCTGCGGATGTTCAATGAAAAATATCTCGTCTCCAGCTTCTTCATCAAGGCAAGTTTCACTTTCATGACAAAGAAGACCCTGCAAAGATTCACCTTCCAAGTTTATTTATGTCACTTGTGTGCCTACACATGAACATGAAATCCAATAGAAACTGTACCACACACATATTCATTGCCAAAAGCCATGACTTGGACTACGAAGGGGTTGGACCAGCACAGTCGAATAAAAAACAGAGTAAGGATGTGGGGTTGGAGTATAGCGGAAAACGGTTCTCTGTCTTTTACAGTTAAGATCAAGAATTCTGGGTTTCGTTATTAACATGTATCTTAGTATCTGCAGCCTCTTTGTGTTGACGTTAAGCTCGAGCCTAATCGCCTTTCTAATTTATGAAGATGATGTCAATGTTTTTGTTCGTGGACCGAGGTTGACTGACTTGGGGGATAGAGCTTGGTTTCAGGGGACACGGAATCGTACATGAAACCGCATGAGCCAATCAAAACACTTCGTACTGCGTCCTTTCCGTTAGAAACGGAAGCTCGGAGCATACGATAATGGCAAGCCCCCAATCCCTACCTACCATTACAAAACGGGAAAAAAAACTTTAATAATAATAATTATTAAATGTCAATACTTAAATTAATTTTTATTTAATAATTTTTTATTATATTTTAAAATTTTAATTTTGTTCAATTTTTACTATATAAAATTAACAATTTAATAAGTTTTAAACTTTAAATATTTTATCTTTCTGATTTAATTTTAAGTCCAATTTAAAAAACATAGTAACATTTAAAAAAACTTTAAATTTTTATACAAAATTTGTCGGTTCGAATACTTGTCAAAAAATTATTTTTATTTAATAACAATAATTACTATTAGTGAAAAAAATATAATTAATATTAAAATGTATTTAATTTACTATTGACAAATATCTATAATCATTATTAAATAATATCCTTATTACTCAATGTTGGAATGTTCATGATTATTATTGAACTGTTAATGGAAACATAAATATCAAAGAGATTAGCTTTAGAATTTAGAATTGAGATATTCTACCCAAAATGGATAGCAAAATTACAAAAAAAATATTTTTTTGTAAAATTCAGAAAATGGAACATTTATGTTTATTATAAAATTCAGAAAATGGAACGTCAGACCCATCTTAAGTTTGATGTATAATAAATTATAAACTTTCAAACTTTTAAATTTTTATTTTAATATTTAATGTTTTAAAAGTTTTAATTAAATATTCATAATAACTTAAAAATTAATATTTAGTAAAATTACACGATATTTTCTTTGTTCATAATTTTTAAACAGTAATTATATAAAAAACTCAAAGTTCATGTTTATAAAAACAAAGAGTCACGTTATCATTCAAATATCATTTTTTTATGTTATTCTGTAGTCATATTAGTAAAATATTAATAAAAACAAAATTTTAAAATTGATTTATTCAATTTTAAATTTTTTAATAATTAATTAAAAATTCAGCATTAAATAAAATTAAAAAAATTAATACTACTAAAACAATAATAACAAAAACAACAATCACCCAATAAAAATTCTGTTAACACGAAATATTTAAAAACATCTAATAATAAACAACTTTATTCTTAATTAATAAAGAAACTATTTTCAAATTAATTAGTCACATGAAAAAAAAGATGATGACGAAGAATATGATTACGAAGATAATAATAAATAGAAGAAGAGACTATTCTTGTCTGTTTGATTTCTGTCTTTAAGATGCAGAGACGGAACGGAACAAAAATTTAGAGACAGAACAGAACAAAAATTGAAGACAGTAAGCTGTTTGGTTATGATGGGCAGAACAGAAAAAATTGTCTTCGTCTAGAGGACAAAATGTGTTTGGTTGCAATGGACAGAACAAAAAAATAGTATCA
>JANQBM010000002.1:3296327-3310211 GCA_025594535.1 Erythroxylum domingense | reverse complement strand
TTCTCATGTAGTAGGATTGCGATCAAAAATCCTAAACCAAGTTAGAAACCTTTCTGCAGAGGCTGGTGGAAAGGGATCAACCAAAAAAGATCTTAATAGTCAGCGTAACTTATTCAAGGACATCTTGGAGTTTCTTGAGGTAGTAACTGGTTTCCTTCTTACCAAAAAAGATATTATGATATCTGCACTGCCTCTATAATGACGTTGCCTTCTCTATTCTTAGGATGGTTATTACCCTGAAAATTCTATGAAGATTGGTGGGGATACTTTGCAAACGTCAACATGGGACAAATTAATACAGGTAATTCTTTGTCCAACTTTTTCTTTAATTTGGTTACAATTGTTCATGTTGTGTTGGTTTGTTTAGAATTCAGGGCACTCATTTTTGAATTCTTTTAGCAGTTGAACTTTTTCAAGCACTACCTTGGAGGTGGATTTGTGAAGCATATGCTGGTTTGTTTTCTTTTACTTCCCTCCTGTTTCCATAAATTCCAAATAACACAGATTTCACCTGCTTGGATATTTTAAGCATATTAAGATAGATTTTTACATAGGGTAATGAATTCCTCCATGATGTCCTCGAGTTTGCACCATTGGACAAAAAACATCTTCAAGGTTCCGAGCGCATTATGTCACGTGTCGAAAAGGTCAGCGACCCTCTATCCTAGTTCTAATCTACTATAATGTGTAGGCAAAATTGATTTTGATGATGATTATTCCCCTTCTTAATTTTTCTCTATGCTTATTCCTCATGTTCTAATTATGTGTATTTTGGATTGCGAGTTGGTTGTCTTTGGTCAGTAGATCTCGTTAATCAAAATTCATGTTTATAACAATTCAAATGAACAAATTTGTGACTTTACATGCATCTATAGGAGCGATTTGTTTATATGCTTTAGTTGAGAATTTATTATTGTTATAATATACATCTTATATAATTTCATATTTGTTTGTCCTACAAGGTCCTCAATGTTACCAATTAATTAAAAACACACAGAATAATGTACAATATTTAGTAATAATGGTCAATTTATAAATGACTTTTCTACAGAGTATTTGTTTCTTAAAAGGTTATTTTCATTCTACATTTTGAATTGTCCAATGAGTAAAATTATACTCCATGAATTAGATTGATGTGCGTGTGTAATTTAAAATTTTGTTGGTTCTGTTTGTTGTCCTACTTTGGAATATACTTTTTTTTAACAAAAGTTTGTTTCCTTGAAGATTTAAGAAACATAAGCGTAATTTAGAATGGAATTTAAGAATGTTTCATCTTCATGCCTATAAATTAGAGAGCATTTCTTGAGAGAAATTATAGATGTATATATTATATAAATTATTTAAAATCTTGAATCTCATTGAAAATTTTATAGATAAAATGATACAAGAGAAGTACAGGGTGTGAATTCCTTTTCTAAAACTAAAAGCTCAGGTATTACTTGGTTGATGAATAAAAAATCAAATGGATTCTAGTGAGGTTTTCTATAAAGTATGAATGAGATGGAACCATTTATCTATACAGCGATGAGGTAAATCAGCAGCTATTACCTCATGTTCAAAGACATTATGAGCACATGATAAAGTTCCTAGTTATGTTCACTCAGGATCTTACTTTCATCCACCTAAAGTTTAATGGAACAAACATCCGCCCTCCGGTTATTATGCATCAAAAAGCAAGTATTTTTAAGGTTTGTGAAATATCTAATAATCATCTTTCCCTTAATTTTTTGACATGTTAGGTTATTTGTGGTCTAGTTGTGATAAGAATTTGTGTTCTGATATGTATTTTCCGGTGAACGTTCATTCATTCTGATCATGATTTGATTCACTCCTGTTACAGAGAATGTACTATTCACCTAACTCAGCAGTCAACAAAGCCAGGACTCAGTTTCTCAACAAGCAGCGAATGATATCTGAGGTTGGTTGCACTAATCATTGAACGAATTTTACTTGTCATTCCACTTATAGGTGTTAATTTCGTGCTCGTAATGATATTTCTACCCGGTACATTGTACGGTCCTGTACATCATGAGCTTGCTTTATCGACACATCTTTTGACTAATTGTTATCCCATTTCAGGGAAGGAATGAGGGTCACTTTGCAGTCAACAGTGAAGAATAGAGAGATTTTATGGAGAGACCAATGGCCAAACGTCCTCATTTATAAGGTTTTCTGGGGAATTTCCTCATTTTTAGGTTTAGATATCTTCAATCTGTGTGTAAACTGGACCAGCATGTGAAAAAGAAGCAATTTCTTTATTGGTGTATTGATTCATGACGAGCGTTGTTTTCTCGAGACCAGTAGTTACTGTAAGACACGGCTTATCCATTTGTTGGTTACTCTTTAGTACTTATGTGAATTTTTTCAGAGAGATAAAATACAATAAGATTATTGCAAAATTTTAAGCACTAAAAGAATTTAAGTAATATGTAATGATATATCTTTTTAACATTTTAATATTACAAAGAATGTTAAATAAGAACAAATAGTCTTTTACCCCAAATATCTGAATGCAATATGATTCTAAGAATATCTGAATGCAATATGATTCTAAGAGAAGGTTGAAGCTTAACTGGATGCAATATAGCTGGAATGCATCTCTAGTTGAAATTGAGAATTCATCATTGAGATCATCTGAAGAAAAAAATTAAACGAAATATGAAATGTCAGAGACATAGGAGTGTCAAAAAGTGAACTTTTGGCTCTAGTCATAAGATACTATTGGCATTTGTGCTCTGATGCCCTCTTTTAGTTGAACTGTCAAGTATATGGATCACATCTCAGAAAAAGGACAAGTTTATCCACAGTGGCCGCTGGAAATCTAGTCAAACTATATGCTTAAAAAACAAAAATATGTACTTGTGATTCCAAAAAGCAAGAAACCTCGTAAAAATTGCTTATGTGAACATATGACAATCCTGTAAAGTGTTTATTCATGGTTCCAGTATCCCCGTCACGAGAATCTAGAACTTGACAATCCTGCCATGTGTTTACTCATAGCTCTGTCCTTCCTGTAATGACTATTGCCCCTCCCTCTTCTGCCTCTTCCTCTTGCGTTTCCCGCATTTCCTCTCCCTTCGATCTCTGAACCATCGGATTGGTTATCTTGCTCTTCTTGTCCTTCCCTCGGCTTTCCTCTCCCTCCTCTCCTTCCCCTGCCTCTAGGATTCTGCGCAATGTCCCTTTCTTTCTTCTCAGGTTCATCGGATTGGTTTTCACGTTCCTGGTATTCAGCCAACTTATTGACAGCACCCAGTGGAATGTTACCACCTCTACCAAGACCAAATATCAGTTCCCCCTGTGCTTGAGTAACAAGCGAAGCTTCGATCGAATTTGCAACTGCAACAGAACCAGCCACCTTGTAGCTATAGTTCTTTCCATCCTTGACATAATACTGTGGTTTCCTTCTGGATCCCCACTTTCCATCTGATGGAGACTGAGCGGGATTTTCCCTTTCAGTACCTAAAGGTTTCTCTAAATTAGGGATGATTCTGTCGTTTGATATTTCATGATCTTCGAGCCCTGAGTCTCCAACACTCAGACCCAAGTCATCAAAAGAATCATCATACTCGTCTTCATATTCATATAGTGATACCAGGGCAGCAGTCTTAGCCAAGTCCTTGCTGTCTCTGTTATCAAGGGCATAGTGATCTGGCATGTCACTAGACTTTCTAACGAACCTTCCAACTGCAGACAAGTTTGAACCGGAATCACCAGAATAATGCAAGGTTTGTTTTTCTCTAGCCACTATTGGATCAGCAGAATGAACGGCTGCTGATGTAGATTCAATCAACTTTCCTTTTCCTTTATCCTTTGTACCAATAGTTGTACCTAACTTGGGAGTTGGCATTGTTTCTAACGTAGTATCCAAGCGACTTAGATCTTCGTGAAGAGTTCCCTCCAGGATCCGCTGAATAACATCCTCTGGATTCTGGTTGTACACTTCTAGACAGGCAGCCAAGAAGCCTTTACCATAATCAGGAAACAGATCCCTTATTTGACTAATTTTGGACTCCACTATAGCAGCATTTTCATCAATCTCCATACTTTTGTTCACAACTGGGGCTGGCCCTACATGATGCTTTTTGATATTGCTCTTCAGAGAAGAATTCATCAACCGAGACAAATACTGGTTCTGTTCATCATCTATCAATATCCATCCTGCATAGATAAGCAAACATTAAAACATGAGTAACTCAACCTCAAATCGAAGTTGAAGCATAAAGAAGAGAAGTAGGTTCCTAAACATTTAAGGATCGGACATCATCGTCTGAATAACTCTCAATTCAGGTAGTGCTATGCTTTATAAAATGCCGAGTAAGCACCTACCATCATTTTGTAAATTTTGAAGGATGTCCATTAAATGATAATTCTTATCAAGATTCTGAAGAAACATTTGCCCGGTCACGTTCCCCAGATCATAAGGTGATGATCCACTGATCTCCCTAAGTGTCTGAATTAATATATCTGCTCTAATGATGGGATCCTCGACTTTAGCTGGAAACATCTTTGCAACAGCTGGAGTTGGAAAACAATTTTCATGTAGTTCCTTCTTTAAATAGCAAGCATCCAATAATTTCCAACCAAATTTGACCATTCTTGCCGACAAAGTCTTCAAGCTAACAGTTGCATTAGATAGCATCTCATCATCTCTACCCATCGAGATGATTTGGAACCCCTGCTGTAAAGATGGAAATAATGTATCATGCAATTTTGCAAGGGTGGTCAACATTTCCTTGTTCCCATCACTGCACAGGCAAGATTAGTTTCCATCAAAAGAAGGCATATTTTCTTAAATTTTAAGATGCATACGATAAAGAATCCAATAACAGAGATCTAGTACAGCTCTATTTTAACATCATTATTAACAAAGACATCAATTAGGAAGACCAATTACCAACAGATTAAATGGCTCAGCAAAAAACATTAATCATGAGAAATCATCACTTCCAACTGCCCAATGGCCAAGGGCCATAAAAAAAACAAAATAAAAAAAAAAGAAAGTTTGAAAGAGCCGATTACTAATAATGCCCGGGTTGGAGATAGACAAATTAAAGCTCATACATAAGTACCTTAACTCAATGGGACATGAAAAGGCCACAGCTGCCAGTTTGTAAGCATTAACGAAAGCATCCATGGAGACAATAGCATCATTTATGAAATCCATCACCTGAAATGAGGGACAACGTAATGAACCTCTAAGGGGTTAGACGATAAAAATGGTGAACTGGCCACTGTTCCACCAATTTAGTCTTCAAGAATCGTAACTTTCAAGGTTAAAAGAGTAGCATCCAGTTTCATTCACAAACTTCAAATTGACATTTGTCCTTCATCTTATATTCACTCGGGTGCTACTACGTCTTGTTATCCTTCCAGAGGAATTATCAGAAATCGCAAATTAGATCCAGAGATTTTGAATGAATAGTTTTAGTGTAGAGATGAATGAAAAATGTAACGGCGAAGTTGCAAAAGCAACAGCTGCAATGAAAAATGATGTGAGAAGAAAATTGAAGAATTCACCTCTAAGAAATCCAAAGAAAGTTGCCGTAGCTCCCGGCCTTCGCCACTTCCAGATGAAAATAGAACCTGTTCATCATCAGCCAGAAAATGGTCAGTGGTTTAAATAATATGAATATCCATGACTTCTGTTTCTCATGATAATATAAGAAGGATTGAATAAAAAATGCTTCAAAACAAAGTATGAACCATTGCCCTTGCCATTATATTCCACATATTTAGCAAAACAAGACCAATCTCCTTCATAATTTAGCAGGCAATAAAACCTTCCATGACCTAAACAGAATACCTCAAGGGACGATATACACCGCTGATACATTGTGTCAATGATGCCCAGGAAATGAGATGTTACAGCAAATAGGTTATCATGGATTCCAGGCTGAGCTCTCAAAGCATTTTGGACCTGGAGCAAAAGATCAATATGCCGCAGACTGTGAGAAAACAAGTGGGTGAAACGGGGGGCATTTAACTTTGTTTAATGATATGAAAGATGTCAAGGCTGCACGCAGAAATTTATGGCATTCATCTCATATCATATGGCCTCATAAATTGTCACATACCATCCATTGAATGAGGTGACTAACGAGTAGCTCAAACAACATGAAAGAAAAAGGTTTTTCTCTCATGACCATACATCAAAGTTGGGAAATTTCAGGGGAAGAGTTCCCCTAAATGGAAGAAGCTTACCAGCGATTTGGTCAATTCCTCATTTTCATGGCCGTATATGGCACATATATCCAACAGCATAGGCAAGTCAAGCAACTTTCTTTCCTGCAGAAGGACTACATACAGAACTAGTGAACAAATTGCATAGGACAAATAACATATCAGCATCAACAGAAGTATTATAGTGTTGTATGATCAAATACACTTTTTTAACTTGATGAAAATAAGAAGACCCACCTGCATGATCTTTAGAACTAAGGGAATCAACAGTACGAGCACCTGGATCCCTATTGGATGATCTAGAACACCAAATGAGAAGAAATCAAGGATTTGAATGTTAATGATGTAGAACTAAGCAGAAGAGTGGTGGTAGGAAAATCACGTACATGCGATATAATAGCATAAAAACACGACGAGCCAAATCAAGGTCTCCAACGATGACGCCTGCTACTATACCCTTAGCTCCTCGATGAGGAAAATCGTACCATCTATTCCTATACTTTAGGAAGCTTTCCACAAACTCATGCAAGGAGTTGTCACTAGCAACTGGAATAAAAACATAAGATGGATTTTTACCAATTGTGTTTCTGACACATAAAATCCAATAACCAGGAAACTAAACCCACCTTCTCTCCAGAACTCCCTAGGGCTCAGCTTGAGCAACCACGACAACTGTCTATTCAAAAGATCCACGACCCGCTGGGACTCGATCGGATCCAATCCTCCTTCATTGGCACCAAGACCCGCCGCCACAGCCTCATCCTGCGGCAAGTACTTGACGAAATTTCCGCCGCCGCCGTCGCCTTCGCCGGATGCGGGAACATCGGATTGCTGGGAAAGGGATTTTCTAAGAGAATTAGAGAGAGTGGGGTTGGTGTTAGGGTTTTGGTGTTTGGGGACAAATTTGCCGTAAGTTTTTGGGTCGTTACTGCTGCTGCTGCTGCTACCACCACTCCGTTGTTGATGTTGGTTCCTGTTGTTGTGCGAGTAACGGCGCGACATGATAGACTACACCAACGAAGAGATACGAGGATCACTAAATGGAACAATTATGTCACTGCGCAACACCAAGAGAAACGAGTTGTTGGTTGTGATTAAATACAAATTTTCCAGTAAATGAATCTTTTCCAATTAAACAGTGAATTTAAATTGCCCTATTTATACATATCACAACAAGACACGACATTGACATTCAAAAATTCGTATGCATATTAAACCAAAATTAAACTCACAAGTAATCAAGAAGACAATTCTTGATCTCAAGACCTCAGAAAGCAAATTTTTAGGATAGGGAAAGAAATCCAGAGGAAACTTATTGAACAGATCTTGTATGGTTTAAACAATGAAGTAACATCTTTATCAGAAAACTCATGCTTAAGCTCGGTAAAGATCTCTTGAATCTCGCACTTTCAAAACTTACTTCTGAACAATATTGGAGCCTTTGAAGAAGCAGCACTACGGGTGTCAGGTACACTCAAAATAGGAGCCTTGACAGTCTCAAATGCAACACTGTTACAATCCTCCCTACTGTTAACGACGACCAAGCTGAAGCTGTAGTTAAAGCACGTCGCCGGGAACGCATTTTGAAATTTAATTTCATTTGAAAATCAGCAAATACGAACAGAAATGAATGGAACAGAACAAACATAACTCTAGAAGCAGTCATGAAAGACACATAAGCTTGGCGTGTGTCTTCTCGAGAGACGCTTTGTAAGCCTCGTAGACGGTTTCAGTCTCATCTTTACTTCTCCGTCTTGGAAGAACGAGTTCAATTAGGGTTCTCATTGATTGTGAATGGACCTCATAGAACATTAGCCTCTTCGGTGGTTGCTCCGCCGCGAGCTTATGCCTCGAGAACGGAAACAGTCGCTGAGATGGTTTGGCGGGGATTAACTGCTCGACAGCTTAAAATTACGATTTTAGCCTCTATAGACTATAGTAGTCCGGCTTTTAGGGCTTGTTTCAGTGGATAAGTGGTGGGTTGGCCCGTGGGTTTGTTTCTATGTAACTTTACTAAAATATTTAAATTTTAAATTTATTACAAATTTAGTGTTATCGTCTTTTTTTTTTTAATAAAAAATGAGGCACAAGCCGTAATAAGAAAACCCATTTAAAAGTCAAAATTACAAGTAGCAGGCTCGGGACATAGAAACTCCTACATAATTACTAAAGACCAACATAGCGAGATCCGCTATTAACGCGACTGATTACGTTAACTTTTTGTGCATAGCACGTGACTACCACGTGTTTTTTTAAATAAATTTTTAAATACAAAAACCTTATGTTTCTTTCCTATTCTACTTCCCCGTCGATAATATTCCTCTCCTAGTTCCGATTGCAATTGCCCATCTCTTTCATTATGACAGAATAACTCTCCTGCAGACCAATTTTTATCATCTTGATAGAATAACTCTTCTAGCTTCAATGGAAAAGCTAACGCGAGGTTATAAGCCAGAAGCTTTTATGCGCCTATAGTGTTCGCTTTAGGATCCCTGTAAGATGGTTGCCTGTGCGAGTAGTTTTGAGAACAAGGAGAATGGTTCAAAGAGATGAGAAAAAATATGACATCTCATGCTCGGGGCTAGACCTTAAAATAGTGAATTGAGAATACAGTGAAAAATTATAAGTGCATTTCATGCTCATGCATCATAGTATATTCACACACATTTATTTTTTATATATTAAAATAATTGTACATGTATTTATTGACATTTTTCAGATATGATTGATTAATAAAAATGTAAATTGTGACTTATTCGAGTTAAAATTTTATTTGAAGACTATTAATATTATTTCAGAATTTTTGGAGAATTTTAGAAAATATTTGAAAATTTGAAGTATTTTGGACTAAGAAAAATATAAAAATATAAGATAAATGGGAGTGTGACAAATGACCTACATGCATGGGTGACATGTGGCAAGACCTCCTCAACCCATGTAACCACCTTGTTTTGTAAGAAAAAATTTTTTTTGCAGTCATTCTCGGTTGTTCTTCATCGCATGCACCAACACTAAACAAAACCTCTCTTTTTGCTTATACTTCATCGAAACCAGTCCATATATATATTGTTTTCTCACTTATTATCTCTGTTTGCGTCATCCACCGAAAGCTTTATCTACTTTTATTGTTGGAGTTTTTGCTGGAAAAAAGTAAGTGGTGGTTTGAATTTTTTCGGTTATTTTTGATGATGTTATAAATGGATGCATGCATGAGTGGAATGAAGATTTGGTGAGATCTAGATATAGAGAGGAGTTAGATGAAGTGCAAGTGTTGTTGAAAGTGGAAGAAAGTTGCAGAAAATGGAAATATGTGTAAGTGAGGATTGAATTTTTTTGATGTTTATATTAAATCTTGAATTTTTGAGTTGTTTGAGTTGTAATAAGCTGAAATGGAAGAAGAAGAGTTGGTTTAAGTGTTATATGTGTTAAGTGAATAAAATCAAAGAGAGAAAATAAGGAAGAAAAGAAGAAGAAGATGATGACGACCTACGTTTTAGAGAGAGAGAGAGAGAGAAGAAAAAAATGGTGTTCTCCGTATATGAGTTTTGTTTTTAATGTTTGAATTTAATCTTGAACTTTGAGTTGTTTTATGTTATTGAGTTAAAAGGGGAGTAGTATAGATGATTTTTTCACACTAAGAGGATTATGTGTTGGCTTGTGGTTGTTACTGTTCATTAAACAAATTTCACATAAGAGAGAAGAAGAAGAAGAAGGTTACGTGCATGATTTTTATGTTTAAGTCTGTATATGAACAACTTTGATTCTTTTGGTGATAACTTCTTATTCTAAACTCCAAATGACATGGGACCTAAACCATTAGACTCGAAACACATTGTTTTACATCTTCACCAAAAATTATAACCATCTGGGAGAGATGGATTGACGAATTTGAGACGAATTTGATGAGGAGTTTTGGAATTTCATAACTTGAGTATTTTCACTAAATATACTTTGGTATTTTGATTATATCTTGATCTATAGATCTCCAAACTAGTTGATTCTTAATTCAGATTAAACTTGAGACTTATGTCTACAACTTTCTTGAAGAAGTTGCATTTTCATTTTGTCCCTAAGACTTTCAAAATTGGCATGAAATTGAATTTTTGCTTAGGCTATAGCACTACCAAGAATAGAAATCATATCCTGTAGTTATTGAATAAACTGTATTGATGTAGGCTAAATTAGACTAAGATATCTTCACCAAAGTTGTAGCTTATTCTCTTAGATTTAAATTGGTATAAAGTTTGTAATTTTTTGATATTGGAATTGAGAAATATGAGTTGTATAACTTGACTGCATGATCATGCTCTAGCCAAAATTCCAAAAGTTCACAGTCTATGGTATTTTGAGCATAACTCATAGAATAATAAACCAAATTGTATGATCTTAGTATCATTAGAAACTTAAGATACAGAGGAGCAATTATCTAGAAGAAAGTATATATTACAGAAATACATCATTTTCTTGATCTTATTACTTATTCAAAGTTGGCCCGAATGGGATACTTTTAGCAAAAACTGGAATAGTGAATGAGTGTGTGAATAATGAATGAGTGCATAAATTTTGACATTATTGAAGTACATCAATTTGTTACAGAAAGATACCCGAGAATTTTTCATTACACATGCATGATACATGATACATTTATACCTGTGTTTACTCAATTACATAAGCAGTACAGTAATGTGAAATTGTGTTAATGTATATAGGAGAGCAAGTAGCACAACCACATCCTGATATTGTTGGAACATCAAGGCAATAGGCTTTAGAGAACAATTGTGAGTAACCTAGACGGTCCCATTTCATTATTTGTTTGCTCAATTTCTGATTTGAATTATCTATGAATGTGATTTGATTGTTAAATTCAGGACATAAAGGTCTGATGATTCTGATACGATGATTGTGATATTGAAGTGCTCCTTGTATGTGAATTTGAATGAATAAGTGATACTTCACATTATTGTTTAATTCCGGACCAAGGTCTGATGATAACTGTGAATGTGAAAGTGAAACTGAAATCAAGTAACTGATTGTATATATATGAATATGAAGCATTCCATTACATGAATGCATAAAAGATAAAGGCAGTTGTGATCAGAGTTTCCAGTGTAAAGAGTTTAAAGCTCATAATGTGATCAGAGACTCAGGCTTAATTGTGAAAGTACCTGATATCCACTAAGGGATATGGGACTTTTTTTTGACACAGCTCGATATCTACTAAGGGATATGAGCTAGTAAAAAGGCACTCGGTCACAACAACAACAACAATAACAAGTGAAAGTGAGCCTTACGTGCATTGCATACACATTTTAAAACATGTGATTGACTGATTAAAATGCATTGGTACTTTGTATTTGAATAAGAATGTGAAATGTGATATTTCTTGAAAATTGCAAAGATATGAAATATGTGTTATGTGTGATAAGGTGTTACATGAATTGAGTGAATCATTGATGATGGTTACCTCATTGAGTTCGCAAAACTCACCCAAAATTGCACGTTGACATTTCAGGACCGAGAAAGGACATTAGTAATTGAGAGATTACAAGAAGCATAATTCTTGTACTTTTGTGAAGAAGAAATGGCCTAAAGGTCAGTCAGCTCAGACTTAAGACTTTAGATAGACTTTTTGTGAAATTTTCTCTTTCATATAGCATATTCTATATTAGGATATGATGATGTACATGTAAAGATGTTTAAAGGCTACAATGTAAATACGTTCGGTTTTATGAAATGAAATGAGGATTTCAGTTTGGTATTAGGTTTTAAAATCTGGTGACATTTATGTGCAGTAGTTGATGTCATGACTAAGTTAGATATGTTGCCATTGGGTGTTCCGGCATGGCATGGTTAGGTTCTACTTGACACTACTGAGGAGTTAAGGAAAGAGCAAATATGGAAAAAAAATAGGCTACACAACTCACAGTCTATTGCAAGAACTGTCATATGAAGGAATATTAGTTATTTTCCAACTGAAAATGTTGTTGTAATGACATGAAACTGAAGTTTATATTTGCTAAATAGATAAAGAATATCATCTAGTGCAGTGTTTAAATACTTGTTTTCTGTTATCATGTTTTTCTAATTGTAATTTGTTTGTTCTTCGACTAATTATTTTAACTTACTGATACAAAAGTTCTTTTTATTTTTTTCCTATTTAAAATTCTCTTACATCAAACTCGAGTTATTTTAAATGTTGGACTGGTACATGAAAGGGGAATAAGCAAAGCCATTTTTAATGTTTTATAGGTCTGAATAAAGTATAAAAAAAAGTTAAGGTTTTATAAATAACAAAATGAGACAAAATAAAGAAAGGTTAAGATTGGGCCCTATACAAGTGTCGTTCCTGCCTTTGCTTAGGATAGACCTGGTGATAGATCTTATTGTATTTACAATTATCAACTTGTATAGATTAACTTACATTATTTGTTCAAGTTGGAGTTTCTATGGGTAACCTAGCTCCCTGTAGTAAACATTTTTCAAGTAATTTGGTAAGTCACTTTATGGTCTTAGGTAATGAAGTGAGTAGAAGTAGTTTCTTGTTTGCCAATGCCATCTTGTTGCTTTAGGAGTATACAATTTGCAATTTAAATCTCAGTATAAAGAGCGAATGTGTGATAGTCAATATATTATTTCTCCATGTAACGTGTTAGAGCTGCTAATTGATATGTAATCAACTTTCATTCACATAAATACTTCTTAAACATATTCAAAGCTATAGTTATGACCATTTGGAGAATATACTTTCCTTTTTAGCCTTATGAATAAGGTCAAAGATATAGTGACAATTCGAAATTTATAGTTTCTAGAAGTAATATAAACTAAACTGAAATCTTCCACTCTCCTTGGTGAATATAACTAGTCTTGGCAATTCTCTGTCAACTGTTCAAAATGCCTTTTTCAATTTATTTTGCTTAATCCTTTTTGTGGTTAACAAGTAGTCTAGTTAAGAACCTTAAGAAAACTTTTGTGGTTTTCTTGTTAGATCTAGTTAAGAAGGTTTAAGACTAAAGTTTGTAACTGAGATCGATATAAGTTTATTGGTTACTTGAGAAGAACAGGCCTTAGATTGTGAAAGTTAGTCGATATTATTCACCATTTCATTGTCAATTTTAAGTCTTTCTTTCCCTCTTTCGATTTAGAGTAAGCTGTTGGTACTTTGCCCTTACTTATTTTGAACACCTTGTGAATGGCATAATTCTATAGTACACCTTTTTCTGTTATACTTTTGTGTTATAACCTAAGAATCCAACAAATTAAAGCATCGTAAGGTCAGCAATAATTGCTTCTCCAGGCCCTCGTGTGTTATTGTATAAAAAGCTTGGAGTTTTTGTATAGGATTCCTAAATTCTGCAAGCAATAGGATTCTTGAATTTTATAACCTTGGATAAGCATCACAAGATCTCTTCCCAAACCTATATTCTCTAATCTCTTACCAACTCTCTCTAAGGTTCTGTTTGGCAAAAAACGGATTGCATTAGTTGTTAGCTGATTCTATTAGCTAATTTGACCAGCGGATAATGTCAGTTGTTTATTAAAGATGATTGGTAAAATTAGCTATTTAGTATTAGCTGTTGATGTGTAAAATGACTTATGAGGACATGATTTAAAGAAAAATTATAAGGGCATGAATATTATATTTCTTAGTATTTTGTTGAATATTCTTATAAGAATTTAGATTTAGATATTTAATTTTACAAA
>JANQBM010000002.1:3253649-3296227 GCA_025594535.1 Erythroxylum domingense | reverse complement strand
CAGATACGATATATAGTAGTTATATACTAAAAATATTAATTTGATGTGACTCTTTATGTTCAAAAACTTAATATTATAGTACTTTTAAATATAAACTAATATTATAAAATTAAATAAAAATTAAAAAGTTTAATTAACCCTTTATTATATTATTCTAAACTTCACGATATAATTGTACAAAAAAAAGTTCACTTTGAAAATACATAGAGTAAAAGTAGAGAGTAAAGTAGAGGACAATACAGTAATTAGACAAACTGCTAACTCCAAAAACTCATCTTATAGAGTTTTTAGAAATCAACTTATTGAGATTAAATAAGCTAACCAATAAATGATTCAATAAACACATTAATAACTTTTTAAATTGATCAAAAAAGCTAACTTTTAATGAATAAACTAAAAAAGAGTTAATAAGTTATTTGCCAAACATCTTTTAATTCTCCTCATACTCGGTTATACGTGTATCCCCGTAATTTTGTCTTGGTTAAGCCTTTCCTCGTCACATTGTAAGAAAGGTTTATTAATAATTGTCATTATTATAAAAATAAAAGATATTATTTTAATAAAATAAATATTTTTTGGTTATTAATAACCATCTATAATTTAGTTGGTCTCAATAAGTATTGATCGTAAACTCATTTATAGTTTTGCAACTTTCATACGCATGTGATCAGATACCGTACATGTGTTCATTAAAAGCTGATAAGATGTTACTTTAAACAAATTAACATTAATTTTATACGATTCCTCGTGGTTTGGACATTGAAATTTATGTAGCATATATAACATATATGTAATCTTTTCTCGTGTATTGATAATGATAAACAAACATTGATGATTGATCGGAAATATTCCAGTCCCTCCCTCTCAAAGATCACAAGAATGCAGAAATCTTCTGATTGAGGGCAACATCAACTCCGTTGTAAGCGATAGGAGCGAACATCCAGAGATCATCAGAGGCCAAGAGCTACAAGTTTTATGAGATGAAACTAATTAGAATAAATCATCAGAAAGATGAAAATGGGAGGAAAAAGCTTCGTGCCCTTTAATTACCTTGATCTGGAGCTGCAAAAACTTGACATAGTGAACTGCTTCTTCAAGCATTGTACTTATATCAACCTTTGTTCCATTAGGAACAAGGTTCTGCAAGATTTTCAGTCGCTCATTTATCCTCTCTCTTCTTCTCTGCAATATCAATTGTGAACGTTTTACGTCAACAGAAGGCAACAATGAAGGTAATATGAATTGTAAAGCTATTCTTAAGCATGAGTCAGCATGTTAATGGTGTTCACGTACTCTTGCATAAAGGCTCTGAGGGTCAGTGGCCGATCCTCTACTGACTCTTGCTTTTCCATTTGAATTGAGGGCTTTGGAGAATTTGGAATCAGAAGTAGCCGCTGCATTGGAATCCTGAGAATCTTCATCTGAGTTACAACTGCTAGAGCTTCGCCCATCAGCTCCACAATTGCTTTCTTCTTCATCATTACTAACTGGACTGAGCTTCTGGTTCTTGTTTGAATGTCCACTTCTCTTATCATTTTGTACCTGCATTTTTATCCATGTTACTTAAACTTAAAAATGGGAGAAGGCTTCCTGGGACGGATTGAAAGCTCATTTTCATGTTCACGTTAATGAATACACTTACATCTCTTGTAGCTCGAGGTTTTTTCTTCATGACATTTGAAGGGTTTGGTTCTTGGGAATCACACTTCCGTTTGAGCTCAGGCTCCATGTTGGGAAGATCATTTGCTGATGGCTGATTTTCATCACCTAAGCTCGTCATTTTGTCACTGCTTATGCCTTCTTTAATACAGGCAGGTGGTCCTCTCATTCCCATTTCAGGAAAAGATGGTGCAAGTGAGCTGGCAGTTTTCGCGTCCATGATAGGAACACCCATGGACTCAGGAATGTGGTTAGTATTGCTAATGAATGAGTAAGTTTCATGGCCCGAAGAGGCAAATAAAACACTACCACTACAGTTACTGTTGCTGCTGTTATCCTGCAAAAAACACTGCAGATTGTTGTTAATAGTGCTCAAGGAATATAACGAGCTCCCATCTATCTCTGCCATGCTCGTAATGGCTTCAGGAAATGAGCAAAAAGCTGAGTGGTTAGGTCCCTCGTTAAGCTCCAGAGGGAACAAACATTGTTGAGGAACTTCTGGAGTGAAATCAAGCTCTTCCATGGAAAATATTCTGTTAAAGTCCCATTCTCCTTCAGGAAAAGCTCCAAAAGGCTCCATATTTGTTTCAGACCTTTGGAAGCCCGTGGGCTAAAGATAGAGGTGTTGTGTTTCTCTGATGAGATAAGCTTGCTTCCTCTGACAAAAGCAAAAAACTAGAACCGTATTTATACCCAAACCTCACAAGGAATGTTAGGAAGAATTGACCTAATTAGTTTATTGGTATTCTCAATGCCTAATCATTTCTCTGGTCTGGTGTAGGATCCCATGCTCTGTAACTGAACTCAGGAGTCCACTGTGGGGCCACTACCAGGCAAAGTACAACTAAGACAGGGCCAAGTTGATGGAATGACAGATTAGAATAACACAAAAGGTCCAATGCCCTTTAAGCATAATATGCATGATAATCTACAGCTGATGACACAGGAAGGTCTAAGACTTATCATTTATGTACGATTGATTAAGAGGAATGTAGTTAGGCGGGATGAGAACGGAAGCATGAGTTTTTAGAGTATTAATTTGAAGGGTTCGGAACGTGGGAAGTCTTCGCGATAATAGTTTAATGGTGGGAATTCTGTTGAAGAACTAAACAAAAAACGCGGCCAAAGGACGGCCATGTCGTGGAGATAAGTCTGACATTGTTAAAAAAAAGGAAAAACACTCAGAATCCGACACGTTAACCGTTAAACTCGTTCCTTGTCTCCTTTTTTGCAGCTTATACCTAACTAGCTAAGTAGTATTGTGTGTTCATCTCAGTTAAAGGTTCTTTGTAGTTCTCATTGGCTACTTATACGATAATCATGTGATTGATTAAACTATAACTACAGTTCTGAACTCAACTTTATGCATAATCGTGAGATTGATTAAACTATAACTACAGTTCCGAACTGAACTTTACGAATAATCGATCTAAATTAAATTAATTCAATAAAATGATAAAATTTTAATTTTCATATGCAAAAATAGAGTCATTGATATCCATATTCCATGTAACTTAAGTTTAAATTTTGTTTTTCTATTACAATTTTTAGTTTTCGTTTTATAATTTTCAGTTTTTATTTTTCTTTCAAATGAAAGCAAAAACTTATTTAATTGTTAATATTAATATAGTTATATTTTTATCTTCGATAATAATTAAATATTAGATAAAAATTAAAGATAAAATATTTTTGACTAAATAAATATATTTTAATCTCTTATTTAATATTTATTAACAAAAAATTAATAAAATTATTTTATTTTATTAAAATAAATAGTTTAAAATAGTTTTTGATCCTAAATTAATATTTATTTTTAATAAATTTTAATTATAAAATCAAATTTTATTCAAAATGTATATATTGTGAATATATTTTAAATTTAATTATATTTATTAATAATTATTTAATTTAATTGCAAAAATAAATTCAATTATTAAGTAAAATTAAATTATTCACTATTCTTTATTAATAATTAATTTTAATTAATTAAATGTATAATATTAAATTAAGTTATTTATAATTCTTATTAAAAATTAATATATAAAATAATTAAATAATATATATTTAGTTGATAGTAAATTAGAATATGAAACAACAAAAAATAAAAAAACAAAAACTATTTTTTATAATTTTCATAATTTTTGAAAACTAAAAGAAACCAAAATCAAAAATTCAAACAAAAACAGAAACAAATAAAAAAATAAAAATTGAAACAAACGGATTTTAGTACCACAACATTGTGATAGAGGAACTTCCCAACTCCTATATCAATCTTGTTAACAATGTAATATATTAGGTAAGTCACGATATTACATTACTAGTCAAATTATAAAGGTTGCGGGTTATATTATGATTGGCAACAACTACAACAATTACAAATAATGCAAGTTCAATTGTAGAAAATATAAGCACGATTATAATAAATTGTGATAATTACAATATTACAATGGCAATTTAAGACTATGATACCAGTGTATACGCGATTAAACTAAACCTGTAGGATAAAGAAGATTTGAAGTCTTTACCATATATTGTTCCTTTGGTTCATTAATACAAAAAGGCTGATTAACGTATCTTTACACTTCCTATAACAAATCGACTAAGAGCAGACTGTAATGGCTCTAAGTTAACACAAAATCCCATAAATAAAAACAATCCTGTACAAGGAAAAACACTGATGTTTTATCTCTGCAAAGCCATTGTATCTTCTTCAACACAATCATAACAAAAACTTGGAAATCCTAGATTTGCCACAAAGGCGAATCCGCAGTAATTGATTTGGATTACCTGAATACTGCCATAAACACATACCCTTTGGCCCATAGATTCCGGCGAGACTTAAGGTACATTTCCACGCGTCGGAAAGAGACAATTTTCTAGGCATTTTAACCGGAAAAAATGTTTTTCTAAGGTGCACCAGCACCGGCCAATGCACGACTATTTAAGAAGAACCACAAAATTCGCATAAATACCATTTTCGCAAATTGGAAATTAACTGATATAGAGATTAAAAAAAAAGGAATAAAATCTCAGAAAGAGTACAGTTTTGGACAGAGTTTGAGCTCTCAAACAGAGAAATCTGATTTTATTCCTTAGCTTAAATGTTACCGAAAGAAAATGAAAAAAGAAGAATGAATTATATTGGTAGGCTTGCACGATTTGTGTTTGTCTCCTTAGCTCTTCCACTCACTCGTTCGATAAAAGTACAATGAGAACCATTGACAGCTAGCTTTGTTTTTGTCAAAGCTTGTTCTGTATCTCTGTCTCTTCCACCCACCGTGACCCCATGTAAGCCATTGAATGATTGAAGATTACCACAAATAAATGATCGAATATAATTATTTAATAAATTAACTATTCAAAAATACGAACTCGATTCAAGTAAACTCAAGCACAGTCTCACCGTTTTGGTTGCTTTAACGTGAGCTTGGACACGTAAAGAGATTGTATTAGCAACTTAAAAAAGAGCAGGCCCCACTTGTTCCAAGTCTACGATAGCCATTAAACTTTCATGTGTGATGGCCATTGTACCAAATAGAATATCAAGTAAACTAATTGGTATTGTAGTGATGGGGAACTATGGCAGGTTGTCAGCTGAAAGTACTGATTGCGATGTGAGTGTCTCGTGACACCCGTTTCATTATAAGCCTAATCATCCAACTGACGTTCTAATACGATGCTTATATAATATTTGGGATTAGAGTATATCTCAATGACTAATGTTTCACGATACTACTCAATGACATAGTTTCTTTGGTCTCGCTTGCTTCCGTACTCAGAATTTAAAAAAAATATTATAACTTATTAATTTTGAATTTGACTATTTTAAAAATTAAATTTAAAATTAAATTAAACTTTATTTGTTAATTTATAATCAACCTCTTTTTTCTTTTTTGGGTTATTTCTGAGTACGTATCAAACATGATTAATTACTCTAATTGAGAGATGAAATTTGTTGGGTAGGACTGCCAGCGAAGAAGTTTGAAGCTGTTGGTGAAGAACCTTTCTAATTGGAATCTTGATGATAAAATAACACCAAAAGCTTATCATCTTTGAAGATGTTAATTTGTTTATCAAAAAAGTCGTTTCTTTAAATACATGAAATGACCCGATCATTATGTAGGGAGGGAAAGGCTTGCTAGGTATCATCATATATAATAAACAATCAATTCATGACAATGAAAACAATCAAGAGACCTAAATGGTCATTTAGTCTTAGTAATGCCCCATCGTACATTAATTATCAATTCATATGGTCAAGTCTAAGTATAATATAGTTGGTTAAGCTATAAGTTAACACAATAAACATATCCAAAAAAATGTTTTCTGGGCCTTAACAACCGAGGGAACTAAACAAGGGGACCACACTCAACTTCCAAGTCAATCCAACTGCATAAACTAAAAGAGTAGGTGGTTCTCCTTCTCCAGCTTCAGAAGTCCCATTGTCTTGGAATAAATCTGTTACTAATTAGCATACATAATACTTAATTAGTATGAGATGATGTTTCTTAATGTTAAGTTGGCATCAAAATTAGAGCAACACGTGTCAAGTGCCAAAAGGATGAATGAGAATGACATACGTAGGCCAAGAGAAATATATTATAAAGTATGTAAATGAGATTATTTAATCTAAGTTTACCAAAGAGCTGGAAGCCATGAGTAGATTGCTCCGTACAAGTCGCGAGCATCTTTTTTTTTGTTTTGTTTTTAAGAGTGTAATTGTTTTAAAAATTAAATCAAAAAATTAAATTGATCCGTTAAAAGATTTAAGATTTAAAATATTTAATTGGTAAAAAATCGTTATAAAATTGATTAAAAATTAAATATAATTAAAGAAAACTTAAAATTATCTTTGTTTATCGAAGAATTTAAATTTAATTAAAAATTATTAAAATAAAAATTTATTTATTTATTTTTATTTATAAAATCAATTAATTTAATTAATGAGCTGCGGGTTTTTAATAATAAAAATTATTAAAGTAAACCAAACCGAAAAAATCAAAAATTAAACTATAAAATAAATCAATTCAAAAAAATTTTAATTAAACCAACCGTGTCGATTAAATTTTTTAATCATTAAAGAGCTTGTATTAGAGAAAAGAAACAGAAGAATAATCTAAATGAGGACGGTGGGTAAATCCTTTATATCAAAATACAAAACGTTACCCTAAAGCCTGCCATATCTATAATTCCAAAGGTAGGGTTTTACTAAGATTTTTAATTTAAAAAATTTAATCAATCAGT
Organism: Erythroxylum domingense; assembly: GCA_025594535.1. Classification (NCBI taxonomy): domain Eukaryota; kingdom Viridiplantae; phylum Streptophyta; class Magnoliopsida; order Malpighiales; family Erythroxylaceae; genus Erythroxylum; species Erythroxylum domingense. Next base: position 3,289,324 of record JANQBM010000002.1, on the reverse strand, counting down.
ATATGTAATTATTTTTGATCTGATTGTTATATAGAGCTCTACTCACATGACAAAGAAACGGTAGATTTAAGAAAACTGGATCAAAACTTAAGAAATATGTACATTTTTTGATTCAGAATCATTTAATAAGTTTTGGGTCAAATTCTTTAATTAATTTTAATTCTTTAGCTCGAAAATAATTTATTGTGCATTTTATGGATTTAAAATTCTAGCAAAAGTTCTTTTACATACATTTTATAATAAAAAGGTAACTTATACTTCAATAAGGCTTTTTTCTCTTAAGGATATTGGCACCTACTTCCGTGTTTCCTCTTCAATGTTATGAATGTCATATCAGTACTGGTATTATGTTTAGTTCTAGCATATTAGTACTAGTTAATACCTAGTAACTGTTTTGGATAGTTTTTAAATTTATAAAATAGTCCATAAATTTTTTTAAAATTACAAAATAGTTCTTCAATATATTGTATTATATAATTTATAATTTCACACTAACTTTGTCTCCAAAAATCATAATAATAAAAAAAATTTAAATTTATTTATTTTTCCTAATATTATTTTCACATATTTCACATATAAATAATAACCATAATTATTACTTAAAGAAAAATTTTAAAAGTAAATTTATATTATTAATATAGTCAAACAATACTAAATATAAGAATGTAAATCATATAAATTAAAATATGTTCGTCAACAAAAAATAATAATTACAATTAAATTTAAATTAATACAAATGTAACACGTAACGATACATTACTTACGTATTCCGGATCGACAATAAATGAAGAAATGCGAAAAATACTTGATTTCGGTTTTACAACTTCAAATGAGCTTGTAGAAGTCGAAACGAGCACGAATCTACTACCGTCTTCACGGGAACGACTCATCGGGACGCGGTTAACGTCTTTCTATAGTTTTATCAAAATGTAAGCTTTCTTAACGAGTTAGAGAATCCTCGTGCTTACGAATGATATGAGCAACTACAGGAGACCTTCACTTTTATATATAGCTCCAAAACAGGCCCGATATGAGTCCGGTCTACATTGATTGGGATCTATTTTTCACCCAAAATTTGACCAATTGATTTAGATCATTTATTGGAAAACTTTATTATCTTTATTTGAATCAAATTGCATAACTTAATCGATAAGTTATTGAAAAATCGAAGAATGCAATTAAATATTGTCCAATCTTATGGAAAAAGTAAAAAATATCCAACATTCTTCCCCTTGAACAATGCTTAATTGCGGTGTTAACTCAAGTTAAAAGCAGTTTAAAAACTTGCTTAAGTTACGCTACTATAATAGTCGACCAGGTTTAAAATTAAAAAATTTGATCCAAAGATAATGAAAGTCTATCATTATATCTTGCAAGGCTTTCGATACTGAAAAATATCAAATGTAGGTGTCATGTGTGACACAAATCTAATACAATCACACATTTCTAATACCTTACTAACATTAATGGAAAAATGGAGTGTGACAAACTACGATAATACCTATATAATCTAAATTATATCATATTCATTTATAGGTCTCGATTTTTTCAACTTTATGCTAAACCACATATGCTAAATTGCATTAGAGAAATTATGTTTTCTCTCACCAAATGTTAAACAACATTAAAGAAAACTTGTTTCCTCTCACCAAATGCTAAACTACATTAGACAAAACATTTATGTTCTCCAACTGAATGTTAAACTGCATTAGAGAACCTTTATGGGATTGAAAACTTACATCCCTCTATGTCATGTGAAACTTTATGGATATCCTTACAAAACTGTATATGTCTAAATGATATAGGCTCAAGGTCAATTTTTATATATGCCTAATGACCTTTAAATGCTTAAGGTTGACACAAATCTTAAAAATTCATACATATTATGACAACGTACGATAACACGTATTATTGAGGATAAATGATGATCATCTTTATTGATGAACCATCATACCGTTATAATATATCAAATGTATTAATGTACAAATTTACATGGAGCAAACATAATAATCCTTTAACTAACAATGTCTAAAGACTTCAAAACACCCATATTGTATACTTGTCTTTCAAACACAAGTGGGTGAAGTTTTTTAGTTAAAGAATTGGCTTACAATTCCTTAGTCCTTAAATGCTCTTAACCTTAATGTCACCTTTTCTATATCAACTCCTTTATGGTCAAATATTTGACCTCTAAATACTAAGACCCTATGATATTCTTTGTTGTTATTAAACAACACAGCAGCAAGATTATCACAGTACAACCGAATGGGTCTAGCAACTGAATCAATCACATACAACTCATAAATCAAGTTTCTAGGTTAAACCGTTTGTAAAGCAACCCCATAGCATGCACTTTGTATGCATGGTCGAGGAAATCACCCGTGTCTACTTGACACTATTCCACAATATTGTATCATCTGCAAACATAAAAATGTAACCTTAAGTGAGTTTTCAATCATCCAGACGCATAGCTAAAATCTGAATCTGAATTTCGTACGAGGTTTAGACTGTTGACGTTTTTATATGTCAATATATAATCCTTAGTTTCTTTAAGTATCTCAACACTTGCTAGACTGCATTCTAATGATCTACACCTGGGTTAACCACATATTGACTAAACAGTCAAACAGTAAATGCAATGTCCCGCCTAGTACATAGCTGAGCCTATATCAGGCTATCAACCATACTAATATACAGAACATTCCTCATAACCTCTCTTTTTACATTATTATTTTGATACTATGCCAAAGATAATTTCTCACTATGAGAGAGAGATGCTACAACAGGTTTACAGTTAACCTTATTAAACCTTTGTAGCACATACTCAATGTATGCACTTTGTGAGAGGTCTAATGAGTGATGAGATCTGTCCCAGTAAATCTAAATGCTTAAGACAAAGGATGTTATGCCAAGGTCCTTCATGTCGAAGCTCTTGACCAAAAGTTGCTTAACCTCATGTAATATGGTCAAGTTATTCAATGTGAGCAATATGTCACCCACATGCACTAATAGGAAGATAACTTTGCTCCCCTGACCTCATAGTACAAGCATCATTTTAACTTCATTTTCTACAAAGCTGAAAAAGGTCACAACCTTATCAAATGTAAGGTATCACTTTCGGGAGGTTTGATACAAACAATATATTGATTTGCTTAACGTGTAAACCATTTCAGTTCCAGTTGGATCCTGAAATCCTTCAGGTTGTACCATATAGACCGCTTCATAAAGGTATTTGTTCAGGAAAGTGATTTTAACAGTCATTTGATGTAACTCTATATCATCATGAGCTGTAATTTCCATAATCACTCAAAATGTATTGTACAAGGACATAGGAGAAAAGGTAACATAAAGTCAACCTTTCTCTCTTAGTGAACCATTAGGCAACTGAGTGAGCCCATAAACTACTGAACTTTATCTCGAAATCCTTTAGGTCTAAAACTTCATTTATAACTAACAGGTTTGCAATTCCGTTACAAATCAACTAGCTCCCAGACCTTACTATGCTTCATAGCTAGCGTTTCATCAGTCGTTGCATCCCACTACAAATTCACATTGGGTCTAGAAATATTTTCTATAAAAGTAATTGGATTCGTAATATGTCTAATATCATAGTCTTGTTCACTGATAGACTATGCAATCAGATGGGATAACAGGTCGTCTCACTTTGGTAGATCTACATAACTGCATTAAATCTTGTATCCCCAAGACCCTCTGTATGTATAGGAATAGGTTCCTGTTCTTATACATGTACGGTACTAAGACATAGATCTACCGGATCTAACTGTATGAGTAGCGGGTACATAATAATTGTAGTATCCTCCCTGCTATCATCTGAAGGGTCAAAGGGCTCACCATCATCAAAGACATTGTATTCTAAAAACTTAGCTATTTGAAATTCAACTATTCTAGTCCCTCCTACTCTACGGTAAAATTTGTAGCTTTAAAGTGGTCGGGGTTTCTTACCAAATAGTAATCAGCATAACGAGCTTGTAATTTTTCTTTATAAGGATTATACTACCTCAGTAAGGCATCCCCATACACAAATGTGTGTAAGGCTGGGGTTTCACTCTTTTAAATAATTAGGTAGACTAGTTATTTCTTGCATCGACTTCTTCAAGTCCCTTAGGGTACAGTTATGCTTGTCGGCAATACAACATTTTGCTTAGGACTACCCGGCATAGCGAATTAAGTCACTATTCTAGCTGACTCTATATATTTGGCAAACGGACCTTTTCAAGTCCTAAAATACAATGTTTGCCATGATATTCTCCTCTACGGTCAGATCTGACACTCTAAATGAATTTTTCCAGTTGGTTCTCAACCTTCAACTTTAAACAAGAACATATAACTGTAATGGAAATAATCATCAACAAATATCATAATATATTTAGAATTTGCATAATACAACTGTATAAGGTCTTCTGATATCTGTAAGTATCAGACCCAACAAGTTAGAACACGAGTTGCCCTTCTTCCTTATTGATCAACTCACCCCTGCAAAAGTCAGCACATGTTTCCAGATCATCATAATCTAGAATTGAGAGAATATTTTCCTTGATCAATCTCTCAACCTTAACTCTGGAAATGTGGCTTAAACTTTATGCCACACCACATATCTTCTTTTTATAACTTGTTTAGCAAGATTCGAAGAAGCATATATCTAATTCGGGGCAAGACACATTTTATAGAAACCATATGACAAGAAAGTTATACTATTATGTTTTGCATTAAACAACAACTATGCAACAGAAGCATTAAATCCAGAAAAATGGAAATTTTGACTTTATAGATTTTCCAAACTCGAAAATTGACCCAAAGTATCCCGAGACACTCTTACGGGAAATATGAAAATTTTTGTGTTTTTTTTACTGTAGCAATTATGTACGGCTAATGACAGGATGATGTTAGTCGATGCGTCAACGTGAGAGGCGCGTATCAGACATGCACCATTGTCAGACAAGCGTAGAAGCGTGTCCAGTCAGTATTTCTCCTGCATCGCTTGCCTGTGTCACTGCACACGCGCCCCGACGGTGAGTCACACCCTCGTTGGAAAATGGCAATTTTCGGAGAGTTTTGGGTCTATTTTTGCACTCTTGGGCTCGTTTTCACCCTGTTTCTCAAGACTAAACACTTGTATACTACTTTCATGCAATAAAAAGCAAGAAAAATTGAGAAATATAAGTTAACTCTTCAAAACCTTATGGAGAAGAAATCAAAAAATCTTCGTTTTTAGTCACCTAATCACGTCACTACTCTGATAACACGTATAATACGTAACGATATCTTAGTAACGTATTTCAGATCAAACGTGAAAGGAAAATAAACAAAGAAGTGAGAAAAATACATGATTTCGTTTCCATAACTTCAAACGAGCTTTCAGAAGCTGAAACGAGTTTGAATCCACCACCGTCTTCACGAGAACTACTCGTCGGGATGCGATCAACATCTGTTTATAGTCTTCTCAAAACGTAAGCTCTCTTAACAGGTTAGAGAATTCTTATACTTACGAATGATATGAGCAACTGCAGGAGACCTTAATCTTTATATATAACTTCTATATCGGGCTTCCCCATCACATGCTTGATATGAGTTCGGTCCACACTGATTGAGATCCATTTTCTATCCGAACTTTGACCTATTGGTTTAGATCATTTTTTGGGCTATTTTATTATCTTTATCTGGATCAAATTACATAACTTAATCGATAAGTTATTGGAAAATCAAAAAATACAATTAAATATTGTCCAACTTTATGGAAAAAGTCAAAAAAATCCAACAAACACAATTAAAAAATTTTGTTATAATAATTCTTAATTATGACAATAAAAATATTATCATAATTATAATTATAAAATTAATATATAACTTTTTTCATCTTAGTTATATTTTATAAATTAATTAATTAACAATGTATTAAATTTTATTCAATAATTTAAATTTTACAATATACAATTTACTTTCAATTTTACAAAACTTTTTAAAATATAAAAATAATGAAAAGAAATCCATATCTATAAACCTAAAAAAAAAGAGAGAGAGAGAATAGCTCTATGTTGGGAGAGGAAGGGAGGTTTTAAGCTCTTTTTTTTTTACAAAATAGTCTTTCAAAATTTTAAAATTTACCGACCAACATTTGAAGTACGTGCTAATACTACACAAAATTGCCGATATTGACTGATACTATTATGCTTAGTTTCATATTATTTATGACTATTACGGTATCTTCTGATTGGTACGGTACAAACACATAATATTAATTATCTTTAGCATTGGAAAGTTCAAAGAAATTGCTTCAACTAAAGCAACACTTGAACAAACTCATCAGAATATACAATTGATGGGTTTCCTAGGGTCACCCACTAAACTTCTATTAATAAATCTTAAGAGTCCTTACCTCTGATCTACTTTATTATTAAACTTGGAAGTCAATGATTTCTGAAATATACTTGGTGTTATGGACATACAAATTTTGAAACTCTTATGAACTAATGCAAGTCAAACAATACAAATAATTTAGTTTCCTGGTGACGGTTCTTATATTATTATTGTTAAACTTTTTTTTATAATAATTATCAAAACACCAAAGGTAAAAAGAAATAAAAGAAAGACCGCTTCTAACTTCAAGTCAAACGTACAGTTTCCATTTTGCAAATATTAAGTGAATGCTCAAACAACACAGGCAAGTTCTCCTAACTCTCTTTATTGAGTGACTTAGAGTTTATCTGATTCTCGTTTACTCAGTTAATACAAAGTCGTCGAGCCATGTTTGTGCAGGATCACGAAGCTTACTACATTGGAATTGATTTAACTCATATAATAATATATAATAAAAATATTAAATCTGTGTTTTCTCTCATCAAAAAATAAATTAAATAATTTTAAAATCCATTTAGATTTGCCTCTACCTTTTTAACTGAGAATACCCATGAATTTGCGAGGAAGAGAAAGGTGTACTATGTTGTTCATTTAATTATTCAATTAAATCAAAGATTCATTATTAGAATTAACATTTTAAAAATTGAACCAAAAGTTAAACCGATAAGATAAAAAGTTGAAGGTTTAAAATATTCAATCTGTGTTTAACCGTTATAAAATTAGTTAAAGATTAAATAAAATTGAAGAATTTGAAATAAGAATGAAGAAGATTGTTCTTAATTGTCTGAACTTTCTAAAATAAGTATGTTAATAAAGAGTTCAATATTTCTGGTAACATCTAATAATTGATTGTTAATACAAATTTTTTAAAGTTATCTTTCTTAGATCCTTTTCTTCTTTTGGAGAAATAAAAAGAGAAATAAAAAAAGACAAAGTAGAATAAAAAATAAAAAATGAAAATAAAAGTGAAATTAATCTGAACTACAAGACTTAACCACATTTGGAGAACAAATGGGGGAAAAGAAGGAACATGGTCATGTTAAATTATGTTATTTTACATTTTCCTATCTTGCATGGTTTGATGGTTATGTTTTCCTGAGCATTCCTCAAAAACCTGCATCTGTGTAGCCTTCAGGCTTACTACCATAAAATTGCTCTTCATTCAATAGAAGACAAAAACCAAAGTTTTCAGGCACATGAAACAACTCATTCCAGCAATTCCACCACCTAAAATCTTACATCGGAATGACCACTGCGCTTCTGGAAAGTAACAATTATCTTACTCCTTATTGCTGTTAACAGGCTAGGGAAGAACTAAGAACCCACTGATTTATTCTCAACATTACAATAATCAAGGTCTCAAATCCCTTCTCTGGAGTAAAAAGTAGTCCAATGATAAAGTGCTCTCCTTGAGCAAAGCTTGGCAGTTAGAAACTCATGAATTGCAAGAAACATGTGTTTCTACCGTACAAGACGCTTGATCAGTTTGAGCTTATAAGAACGAACAATGGTTTGTCTCCAAGCCGTTCCTTACCCTGGAAACACGAGAAAATTGCCAGCAATGCATTAACGAAGCAATTGAAATAGAGAAGGTAAGCATGACACGAGCAATGAATGACCATGTAGCTCAATAACTATGGACAATGCCATAAAACATCGAAATGCTAATTGACGGTGATTCAGAATGCAGATAACAGAAACTGCAAGTGAATATCTCTATTCGCATTAGAAGCTACACAGCAACCATAATCTCAGTTTCTAGCACTTAAGCATGCGATTGATCAGTATCATTGAATTACTATATTAGTAAGGTAACGAGAGCTGTAGAAAAGGACCTAGTAAGAATCTCCTGCCAAACAAAATCCAGTAAAGGCAGAGTAGGATAGTGAAGTGTACAGGCGTTCAAAAATGTGCACTTGATTTGTCGATGACCTAAGTATTGAAGGACAAGGAACAAGTATCACAGTGCTTAAACTTGATTATATAGAGTGTGCCAATTCCGGACTACGCAAAGACTTCTCCACTTTCAGTTCACTTTTAACTCCACAACAGATGTTAGTATTTCTTTTACTGTTATTTGTGACAAATGCTGAGATAGCTCAAGTTGCATGTCTCACATCACCAGGATCAGTGCTTTCAAATCCTTTGATAACAAAGATCAAAGTTACGCACTTAAGGCCAATGAGATTAGTAAAGACATCAAAGTCATGTTAATGATTTCATCAGTACCTAACATATAAATGAGGCCTTTTAAGAAAGCACATACCTTAAGCTCTGGCAATTCAATGACACATGCACACTCAACGACATGTGCTCCAATGCGCTCTAGAGAAAAAGGTGGGAAAGAAGCATAAGAAACGATCCAAAATATTAATGACAACTATATGCAGACATTGATACTTCAGAGCCAAAGGACGAGAGTTAAACTCTCAACCACATAAATAACCAAAAGAAACTTTGTCCCTGTAGGTAGACTGATACTTATTTTTTATGTGTACCGTCAAAACAAGGTAGAAGTCCAATCAAGTCCACATTGCAAAGACCAAATTTTGATTATTGGAGAAAAATAGCTTTATCACTTTTCATCTTTATTCAACAGTATGTAATCTAAACCTTTTAATCGTCTTATACCATCCATAGAACTTAATTTGTCCATCAAGGTTCTCTTTGTTGTCTTAATGACATTAGTTAAATTGGGCTTTTCGTCACTGTCATAACCTTCAGAACATCCTATTTCCTCGTCCAAAAGGGCAGAAAACTGCTTTATGATACGAAGTGAAGAATATAATAAAATAACAAACCCACTTCTCCAACCTCAGAAGAGCGTAGCAAGAAGAATCTGCAGAAAAAAAGGGTAGTGAGGAACTTCGAGAATTGTTAGAAGTTTAAAAACATTACCTAGCAGCTTGATTGCAGCACTTAAAGTCCCACCAGTTGCAATGAGATCATCTATCACCAAAACACGTTCTCCAGCTTCTACAGCACCTACATGCATTTCCATTACATCTGTTCCATATTCTAAAGAGTATTCTTCTGAGATCACCGGCCCTAATACAAACACCAAAGTACCAAGCATTCTTAGCATTAAAAAGACAAGTTGATCAACTATAAATTAAACTCTGTAGGGTTAGTACATAAAATTTAAGGCGTGTAAAATGTATACCATGTAGGGGGAAAATAAAAATGGATACTATAAGTTGCTTTGATATAAGATCGAGGGTATTTCCCAACCAAGATTGTTTACAAAAACTGACATGTAGTATTTTTCAAGATTTAGTATAATCAGTTGCAGGACATTTACCTGGCAACTTTTTGGGTTTCCTCATGGGGACAAATTTTGCCCCAATAGCCAACGCAATAGGAGGACCAAATATAAAACCCCTTGCTTCAATACCTGTGTTAATCTACCGAGGTCAGCAAGAAGGAAAGCGGTACATTTTGACCACAAATATGAAAGCAATGAAATCACTGACTATCATGCTAATCACCTACAGAATTATTACATGCCTAGCTGTTGTTCCCCACTCTTTAATTGTTCTTTTTTTCCCTGAGGCGATCCAAAAAATTGTGGACAAACAGAGGTTCGTGTCCCTTATCCTCAAAACATTGAAGATAATAAAGAAAGAAGTAATCTTTTTTCTGTTTCTTACGGTTGCATATAAGAAACCAGTGTTTAATTTTTCTGCTTTCTTCTTTTATTAAGCGGTGTCCGACCAACTTACTACAACTTGACTAGTTCAACCTCCACGAAACTGGTGAAAGGCAAAGAGTGTTACAATAAGCTTAGAGAGTACCCCCTCCCAATGTGATTCAAACATGCGAACTTAACGGAGAAGCACACCCACTTAGTCACCAAGTCAAACCACTGGGTGCGGCAGATTTAGTCTTTGCACAACCACCACCAAGCCGTGGAATGGAGTATAATTAGCTCATACGTGACGCTTGTAATACAACAAACAAGTAGAACGAGGAAAACGTAAGAGATTACCAACCTGCAACAACAGAAATGCCTTTCCCGCTGTACCTCTCCACAAACAAATCAATAGTCTCCTTGAACGCCTTGTGATCAAGAAGCAATGTTGTTATATCCTGAAACATAATCCCTAAACACCCCAAAACCCACAACATAAAACAAAAAGTATATATATAAGAATCTGAACCACCAAAACTGTACTTGGACAAATGAATTTTGCACCGTAGAAAATGAAAAAATATATTAAAAAAGACCTGGTTTAGGGAAGTCAGGGATAACCCTAATTGTAGAGGCAATTCGGCGGATACGAGGATCTTGTCCGTCGAGAGCTGCCATATCGGGGGCTTGCCAGGACTGAGAGTGAGAGTCGGTCTCTGTTCAACACCGGTCCTTGGATAAAATGGAGGCAACAAAAACGAAAACACGAAAGAAACAGAGTTTGAAGATAGACTAATCCAATCCTATCTCGACGCGTATGCTGACATATCTGTGTAAGATGTTTGCACCAATAACATGGTAGGTCTAAATGACTAATCTACCCATGCCTTCAATATTTATCTATTCTAAGTTGAGACATTCCCTTCTTAAGACCTAATTAATGAAAAAGGCGTGGAAACTGAAAACAGGGATTGGAATCGGATTACTTGAGCATTGAAGAGGACGAACTGCAGGGCGGTAATTTCTCGACGGAGCATAAGCAGTGGGTGGTTTCGCCGACGGAGTTGCGAGTCGATGACCGGTCTGCGGCGGAGCAGAGATCTTACTATTAAGGCACAACGGGCCGCTCCTTCGCATTATCTGTAGACCTTTCATAGCTGAGTTTTGCCTCGAGTACGACTGAATTTTTTTTTTTTTTTTTGGAATGTGGAACTTGAGCTAATTCTTACTCTTTGAAAGTCACACTCACACCTCCACGCTTTTCCCATTTAACGAAAATGGGGTAACCACGATGGTGGTTGGTGAACATGAGGGCAATTTGGTCCAGCCAAATCGGAATTCTAACACTAATAAGAGTACTAGGTTAATGGTAACAGAACAGAACGATTCCTGTTTCAATGCAATCAAAAATTCAGCACGACCACACTTGAACAACTGGACCACTCTCAAAGCACCATCCCCGTCAGTCCGTCACTTTGGTAGACTGGACCTAAAGGTGACTTTCAACTTCCTTCACATACTCGATCACCCTTCGAGAAAATTATATTAATCAACATTAATTATTTCAACATTATTGTCTTTTATTTTGCAGTTGTACCGGTCCCAAACCAATATATGGAGCAAGAGGAGGACTAGTTCAATACTGGGCTTGACTTTAAAAGATCAGGATTGGATTATGCAAGCAATGACATAAAATGGGTGGAATCAGGGGCAAGCACCTGGGACTTGCCTAACTCTGGACGCCTAAACGAGTCTCTGTTCTTTTAATCCATTGAGATGGCGAATTTCACGTTCTTATACGACTTTTTTCTACCTGAAAAAAAGCACCTTCCTTCGGTGCAAAGTATCAGGAAGATGAGTTAGAAGTTGCGAATAAATTCTACAGAATCCATGTCATGTAGTCGTACGTTGTTGAGTTGATACTGTCTTGAAGTTCTAAAGCACTTTCCTCACTTGGCATTTTCCAATCACGTGGATTTTGATAAGATTTTATACATATTTGCTCGGGATTCTTTTGTTATGTTCTTCTCCTCATCCTCCTCTTTTCAAGGCACAATAAGGTCAAGATTTATGACTATGAAATGAAGTATGGGGGATCCATAGTCACACTTGTTGGCATATATGCTGCCATTGCTACTTATCTTGCTTTGAAATAGAGAAACGAGAGATTATTATTAAACTTAAATGCTTTTGAGATTTCCTGATAAGAAAAACAAATAAACATGAATTCAGGGTTTGTGAGATTTTTTTAAGTCCTATATAACCTTTTCTTTTATATATTGAAAAGGAAAAATTAGTTTATGAATATTTGTTAAATTGTTATCAATGTTTAAAAATTAACTGAATTAATCATAAAAATTTTGAATCAGTTTTTATTTCTAACTTTTCGATTCGATCTACTTTAACAACCTTTGTTTTTTAAAATTGATTGGTTTATTAATTATTCAATCGATTTTCTTGAAATACTCAATTTTATAAGCTAAAATTAATTAATTAATTATTATTTAATAGATTTTTTATTAAATTTTAATTTATTTGATAAGTAAAGACAATCATTTTCAATTATACTTCAAATTTTTTAATTTTGTTCAATTTTTATCCGATTTTATGACAATTTAATATCCATTGAACTTTTAAAATTTAAATCTGTTATCTTATCAATTTAATTTATGATTCAATTTCTAAAATATTAGTTGTTACTATCATTTAGAATAAGGATGCATTTTGTTCAATTTATTGGTCACTCCTAAGTTGATATGATCTCTATGAGCTTTTCATTTGCCATTGTGTCGACATGTTAGTTGGTTGACTACAGTGTTAAATATGATTAAGTAATTATTGACTGAAAATAATATGGGATTTGTGACTTAATCACTTAGTCGGTTCGTTTTGGGCAGCAGCATAACGTATTGGAAATTATATTTTCCTCCATAGCCAAACAAGAGAAGCATTAGTAGTCCCACCACACGACAGATACCTACTCCAAATGCAATAAGCAACTTGGTCACCTAACTCGCTTACCATTCTGTTGTGTAACGTGTTCACTGATTTTATGGGTTCCTGAACAAAAATAGTTTCTTCATTGGTACCAAACGGGTCTGTCTTTTGATTTTTCAATCAGTCCCAGTCTTCTCTTTACTTCACTAGATGAAACTGGGCCTAACCCGATCCGAATTTCCCTTAACAGTACAGATTATGACTACTGTTCTTGAAAAGTTTCTATCTCCTTTCTTTGACCGACTTTTAGATGAAAGGGTCAGAGTCGCTCTTGGCCACCAAGAAACCTCACAAACCCACCCCAAGTGTATATAAAACGTGCTCCACTCACTCCCCTTTATTTTAACACATTCTTTAAACAAAGAATTTTACAACACCACCTCTTACTTTCTCTCCACTTGTCACGCAACTTCCTCTCTTCTCGTCTATTGCCTCCAGTATAAAACCTACCGCACCCTCTTCACACCCCAGTTCACATACTCAAGCCCAAGCAAGTCTCTTGTCCTTCTCTTTCTCCCCGTGTGTTTCAATCCTTTCAAGTTCCTACTGGTTTCTGCAGTTCTATTTCACTTTCTTGTCTAAGTTCAGATCAGATATGGCACTAGAAGCTCTGAACTCTCCTACCCCCCCTCAGTACGTTCAAGGTGAGTCCTCGTGGACCAAGCGCAAGCGTTCAAAGCGTTCTCGTTTTGATGTCCACCAGCCTACGGAAGAGGAGTACTTAGCTCTCTGCCTCCTTATGCTTGCTCGCGGCGGCAACTCTGCGTCAACTTCCTCGTCCTCCTCGCCACCTCACCACCTCCACAACTCCCCAATTCCGACTCTTCCGACAACGTCCTCGGAACAGCAGAAGGTTAGCTACAAGTGTGCTATCTGCAACAAGGAGTTTCCTTCTTATCAAGCTCTCGGTGGACACAAGGCCAGTCACCGGAAAAACGCAGGAGGAGCCAGTGAAGAGCACCAGTCAAGTTCCACCGCCACTACGACCACCTCCGCCACCGTATTAAACGGAAGCGGTAGGATCCACGAGTGTTCTATTTGCCACAAGACTTTTCCTACCGGACAGGCCTTGGGTGGACACAAGAGGTGTCACTACGACGGTGGGGCAGCGGCAGCGGCAGCGGAGAAGAGTGGAGGGACGTCAGCTGCTTCTGAAGTTGTTGGGTCTACCAACAGCCATCAAAGTCAAAGTCTCACAGTCAGCCACCGTGGGTTTGATCTTAACCTCCCTGTCTTCCCGGGGTTTGGATCGGGTTTCTTTTTCTCCGGTGAGGACGAGGTTATGAGTCCGCTGCCAGCAAAAAAGCCTCGGCTTTTGATGACGCCGAAGATCGAAGTTGTTTAAAAGTAGTCAGATTTAGGAACCCTTTCCAGGATTCTTTTAGGGATATCAAATCTCTAGGCAGCTAATTTATTTATCATCTGTTTTTTCTTTAGCATTTTATGTGTTCCTTAGAATTTTATGCGATTCCAAATTCTGTGTACAGTTGCTTCTTGTTATGTTGGATACTCAGATTCAATTAATCTGTTATTATCATTTATTTTCAAAGATTTATGTCAAAATCTATTCATCGCTACCTCGTAAGTTATTACCTTCCTCGTCATAAATGCCTTGGAAATAAATAAAGAATAAGATTCAGTCTAAAATGGCACGTAGGAACTGAAGAAGAAGAAGAAGAAGAAGAAGAGGTCAATTATACGCAACAAGGCGGCGTAAACTATGAGAAAGAAAAGCAAGAGTGATTTTTTTTGGTCAGAAACCGAACATGAGATTGACGGTTAGCCAATGATTAACGTCTTCCTGCGTCTCTTATTGGTTTTCCTTTTCCCAAAGAAACCAAATTAAGGATAAGCGCACACTGCGTACGTACGACATTTTGAGTTATGATGTTCCAAACTATTCGGAGGGTGGGAGTACCCGTTTTGCTCACTTCTTACTTCTCTCAGTCTACTTCGTGGTAGAAAGACGCGCACGTCTTTTATGTTTTTTTACATAGAAATTAAGATGGAATCAAATCTAAAATAGGATCCAAGATATGCGCTATATTCAATTGAAAAAAAAAAGTAAAATAATTCCAGAAAATCGTAGGAGAGTTAATTTCTTGGCAGCCACATCTGTGAGTTTAGGTAAATATTAATGGCTCCATCATGTCTTGATCTGGGACATCATCACTATGTTTATAAATAAGACGAGCTTTGATTAGCCAAAGCGTCAAATACATTTTGGCAAATTATATAAATGAATCCGTGTGTTAAAAGAAGTCGGCTAGTTCTTGTAAACGAACAATCAGCATCAGCGTTTGGCCAAGTAAACTACTCTACAGGGTTTGAACACCGATCCCAATTATAGAATCAATGCATCTTTTTACTTGTGACAAAGTTCAGAGCATAAACTTTCTGACAATTCGAAGGTTACTTCGATACTTGGGAAATGCCAGAAGAGAGTTGCTTACGGAAAAACATAGTATCGGATTCCAAAAGGCACATACAGATTATTCAGGAGGAGTAAATATCGAAGTTGTTGATTAGCGTTCAATAGGAATTGCGTGTGGGGCAGATCCTTGAAACTAAGTATATGTTTTTAAACTTCACGAAACTAGAAGAGATGAAAAGGTCTTAACATGTACCAAGTAACTTCAAAGAAGGATGGATTTAACACAAACATTTGTCAGACAAGCGAACAAGAAGAAAACTTCCATGAAGTCCGCTTGAGTTGTGCGGCGAAGTTTTAAAAACTTTGAAACCGCGTGAAGTCTCGAGAGGCGGAATCAACTTTTGTCTCAAATAGGTACTACTACTAATCTCGTCTTCGTCTTCTCCGTGATAAAGGGTACTATAGAATAGGACAGCTGATTAAGAGTTACAGGAATTTACTACATGAATCAGGAAGAGTGACCCACATGAGGTCTTGAAAAGAAGTTCTGGTTAGCTCTATGAATTATTAGTTGGCGAAATGGAATCTAGCTAAGGATTGCATAACCTTGCATTGATTATGGCATGACTCATGCCTTGGTATTATTTGCAGATAAACAGAAGCTTCAATGCTTATCCAGACTACCAAGCATGACACGAGTAGATGATCAATTTGACACTTTATGTACATATCATCTGAACGCATACCTTTCTTCTTTTCCTTTGCAATTTGCTTTTTGATTAAAGAATAATAAAAGGGAAAAACTTTGTTTAGATTAATAAATAGGTATTAAAGTTACGCAAGTGAGAAAGCATAAAAAGGAAAATCAAGTCAACTTCGCCTTCTCCATCAATTAGATTAATCCCTAACGTCCTATTTAATAGAGAGGTTGATAATAGAACGGGATATAACATAACACAATTTCATCATTTAATTGAAGATTTTATAATAAAATAGAACGGAATGAGATGAAAGTAGAGAGTTTCATGTTATGTTTCGTTTCATTCTAAATAAAAAAAATAAGAACCTCCAACTCAAAGATTTAAGATTGAGCGTAAACTAATAAATACATACTATTTAATATACCCTCAATAATTTTTTTAATACTAATTATTTCTTCTAATCCTAACCTCTTTTTCTTATATTCATTTATTGTAGTCCACAAAAATTGTACGTAATTAATAATATTTTTATATTATTTATCCATAACCTAATAATAATAGTTTTACATTATTAATAATAATTTGTATATAATTAATAATATTTTTATATTATTTATCCTTACCCTAAAAATAATATTTTTATATTATTAATAATAAATTGTATATAATTAATAAAAAATAACAAAATTTTAATTAATGAAAATAGAAAAAATATATAAAATATTTCTTTAATTGTTTATATATATTTCTATATAAATAAAAATAAAAATAAATTATTTTTAAATATAAATCACATATAATCGAATAAAATAAAATATATTAAATAATTAGTAATAATATTTTATATAATTAATAATAAATTGTATATAATTAATAATAAAATAATAACACTTTTATTAAAATTTTTATTATTTTAAAATAGAAAATATATAAAAAAATATTTGTTACGGTTGTGACTTAAACCGTGACTTTTTAATTAGATGTGATTTCTATTTTAAAATCATAGCATTAAACATTTTGTGACAACCATTTTAATATCAGAGATATAATAATTATTTATTACATATTCCATCTTATTCCATCTATCTTCTAAGCAACATTTCACTATATTAAATTATAACTTTTTTTATTCTTTCTAAACAATTTTTACTATATTATATTTTATTTTATTATAAATTATTTTATTTTATTTCATTAATTAACATCCAAATATCAAAGATTTGGATTTATGGAAGCAGTCTTTTTCACCAAAAATTAAGAACGTACGAATTAGACTTTGACTCTGTCCACGGAGACGAAAGTTCCAAATAGATACGTAAACTTAGAAGCTTCCTCCATTGCTGCAAGGTTCTTTGCATCGATTGACCGTACGGCATGACTGACTAGACGGTATTCTATTTTGGCAGGCTGGCTGAGAAATATTAAAAAGAGAAAAAACAATACAAAATATTTAAAAAGGCCTACATCCATCCATTCCCATATGGGCTTCCTTAAATTTATTTTGTCTGGGCCTGAAGCCTGGGATGGGCTTATGGGCTAGTTTGTTGATCCATGTGTTAGTCACGCTAATAGAATTATGAACTAATTCATATTAATATTGCCTACCTTAAACATAAGTTTTTCCAAAATAAGCCAAAAGAGTATCCTACCTGAAGGTTGATTTAAAATGTCATCATACAGTTAATTTTAATTACTTTAACCCATCTTTTTAATTTCTTATAATTTTTATTAAAATAAAAAGTAAAAATTTTAAGTTTTTAATGAATTAATATATACTTATTTAAATTGAGTTTAAGTTCAACTCGAATTAAAAGAATTAAATTCAACATAATAAATAATATCGAACCTTTTAAATATGATAAAAAATGTAATCAAATTCAAACTTAATTATTTTTTAAAACTTAGTTTAACATATTAGAATTTTTAATATAGGCAGAGTGTGAAACTTATTAATAAGAATTAGATTTGGGTTAACTATTGTCAAAATAACTTGAACTAGTCATTTAAATAATTGACCCTTACTATAGTATCAGAGTCTATTTGTTTCAATAGTTTGGGACGATGTCCGATTCTGTCCCTTTACTCAATATGTCCAATAAATGTCCAACCATACTTTAAGTTGAAGAGGGTATGTCAAAAATTTCACATCGGACAAGCGTAAATGCATTTAGCCATTTATAATAGTATGTAAATCTCCCCTCTTAAACTAACTTTTGAGGATGAGATAAGTCTCTTTACGTCTCATTCAATGAAACATTGAAATTACCGTTTTTTTAGGACGAGATCCTTATGTCCTATTGTGTGCACACATTTCTCTTTGTTTCATTTATTTATGGTGAAATTTGTGAGTGAGAAGGGGACGATACAGAGTAAGAAGAGAGGGATGAAAGAGAACATCTCATCCCCTTTTTTAGCCTCAAAAAGCTACTCTGGAATGAAAAAGAAGGTTGAAGTAAGCATAAAGTGTATCATTTATGTTTGAGCATGACACTTGAAGAATCTGGCTAATGGATTAACACGATGCTCTATTGATGGGGCACAGCGGGGCTGTTCTCGAATTGCTGTGCTCAGTAGATCTCAGCCATCCAATTTATTGTATTGAATGGTTGGAATTTTAAGCACACAATAGGATATAGCAGATCTGGAACAGCAGGTCTACTCCCCTTTGATGGTCTCCCACTAAATTGTCATCTCTTGCGTTTATGGACTCTATTTTTACACCAAAACGTCGTCATCCACGAGGATCTTTATATTTTTATGCTTCTAATACAGAAAATTAAAAGCACCTTTTAGATTAATTGACATGATCCACATTTTAGTCTCACCAGAATAATTAAAAGAACAAAAGCACCACCAATTCACTTATTGTCCTGCGTCACGCTCCACTAGTAATGGCTCTAGTGGAGTTCGTAACTGTACGAAATTGGTATCAAAAATAGATATAAGAAAAATAAATAAAAGTAGTAGTGAGTGCCCACAACATATCCAACGGCCAATATTAATCAATTACCTTAATCTTACGGTTAACTGGAGCTCGAAGAACCAGCGACGCCAAAACTCGGAGCCGCACGTGCCCAAAGTCTGGAAGATATTCGACAAAGTTGTCATCTGGGGCCCACCTTAAACCTCCGTCAAATAAATTCAGACCGGTCGATGCGAAATCATTAACTTAACTACGGTCACAATCTAACCAAACTGCACGTCCTCTTTTCTCCTCCTCCTGTCCTTCTTGTATCGTATCATTGCCATTCTTCGATGCTCACTTCTGCTTGCTTTTCTGTTCATTTGCTCACTTCCCTAAGAAAAAGCCGTTTCTTTATGTTGTTCTTAATTGGTTTTCAACTTTTTAAGAAATCAAACGGTGGAGATGAGCTGCAATGGGTGCAGAGTTCTGCGAAAGGGATGCAGGGAAAGATGCATACTGAGGTCGTGCCTGCACTGGATCAGCTCTCCTGAAGCTCAAGCAAACGCCACCTTGTTTCTTGCCAAATTCTTCGGTCGTAGCGATCTTATGTCGCTCATCTCCGCTGTCCCCGAACCTCAACGACCAGGTACTACGTTGGTTGACGTCTGCCTTCTGTCTGTCGGCGTGCAATTGCGTAAAGTTTGGGTCTTCTTGAAATGCTTTAAGCTTTTTCTGCTTCTTTGTTTTTGTAGCATTGTTTCAATCACTGTTGTTTGAGGCTTGTGGGAGAACGGTGAATCCTGTGAACGGATCCGTAGGGCTGTTGTGGAGCGGGAATTGGCAAGTGTGTCAGGCGGCGGTGGAGACGGTTCTGGCAGGAGGAACTCTGCGGCCGTTGACGGGGATTGACACCGGAAGATACGCACCAAATTACGATGAATCGTCAGAAAGCTTCTCGAACATGCATGACATGTGGTCTCCGTCAAAGCCGTCGATGAGGATCGTCGGGAAGCAGAACCAAAGTCAGGGTTTTGTTCCGAGACCTGCTTTAGACACAAAGTGGATAGCAGGTAGAAGTGGAAAGTCGCATAAACGAGGAAGAGATGCGATGTCGTTTCGGTCGGAAGAATCGGACATGACGAGCTTGGGAATGAACGGAGGCGCTAGAAAGAAACTTTTAAACCTTTTCGTTTAAAATTTTATAGAGAAAACGGCAAGAGATTAGAGGGGTTAGACTTATATGTAACAAATAACAATGTAATTGTGACCTTTTTTTGATACTATAAAATGTAAGACCGGAAGTTTTAGTCCGGCGAAGTTTTAGTTAATAGGTTATGAATTAGACCGGAAATTTTAGTCCGGCGAAGTTTTAGTTAATAGGTTATGATTTCTATTTCCTTTTGCTTAACCAGGGCAGGAGTGGACTGTTTCTTTGGTCGAGGAATTGGGCATGGGACCCCCCAACGGAAGTGGATTCCACGGCATCATAACACTAAAGATATGAAACAAACATGTTGGGTTTTTGGATTTTAATTTCTATTTTTGATTAAAATAAAATTGTATTTAATTATTAATTTTAATATAATTATTTTTATTATTGTTAAGAACTAAATATTAGATAAATTTAAAAATAAATCAATTTTATGAATTAATTAAGTAAATAATTTATTTTTATATATTTTATATAATAATGGTGTGTCTTGGAGTAATTTATAAAGTTGCGCATTTGTTATCACAAGACCATATATTTAAGTTGTGAAAATAACCTCTTTGTAGAAATACAAAGGTAAAGTTGCGTACATCATGTTCTTCCATACCTTTGCAAAATAAGGAGATTTGTGCAGTGTGTTGAATTTTTTATTGTATATACAAATTATTAATAAAAGATTTAGTATATGTTATTCAAATAAATATTTTAATAAATAAAATTAGTAATAAATAATATTTTATTATTAAAATTAATTTAGTCTAGAATTTGTATATTTTAAGATATTTTAAAGTATATTTATTAAATAATTATTTAATTAAAGATATTTTTATTTTAACATAAAATTTAAAGCAATTATAAAAATTATAATAAAATAAATAATTTAATCATATTAATCATAATTCTTATTAGTGATTAAATATTTAATTGATAAGAAAATAAAAATAAAAAATTAATTGAAAGAATAAAAATAAAAAATAGGAGTAAAATTTAAATAAATAAATTTTTATTAAAATTATGAAAATATGAAAACTAAAATAGGAACAATCATATTTTAAGAAAATGAAAGAGACACAAATAAAGTAGAAATTACTTAATAATATTATTCCTACGAAGAAAATCCATTTGGCCTCGCCCTCGCCACGTCCTTTAGCATATGCTGTGGAGCCCACGATTACTGTCACCAAGTCTCTGCCACTCGTTCTATTGGCGGTGGTGGTCTTGGTGGTGGTGATGTGAAACCGTCTTTTGGAATTGAAGACCCCGGTACGTACCCACCGTACGGGATGGACGAAATCTGATGGACGAAAAATAAAAGAACCTAATTTTATTGTGAACTATTTTTTTTATTTATAAATTCTTATTCACTTTTAAAAAATTATTTAAGCGAAAAACTTAGATTCAGTTGATTTTAATAAATTTATTATTAAAATTATCAAATTAATTAATTAATTCATAAATTAATTAAAATAAATTAATTGATTTTTATTAAAAAATCTCTTTAATTAAAATTTAAAAAATCTAATATTGTTTAAACCTTTTAAAATTTAAACATTTTGTCTCATTAGTTTAATATTCTTTCAAAATTTTAAAATATTACAAATTAAACAACCAATTATTAGTAGTTATTTCTAATTAATTTTATTAAATTAATATTTTTATTTTATGTTAACCATTTATGGTAACATTAATCATAAATAAGTTATTAATAATTAAATAATTAATTACAAAGTATTTCGCAAAACAAAAACGATTTTAGTGATTTTACGATGCCAAGTGGAATGGTGGAAGCTACTAAAAGTATAACAAGACACTCCAAATTACCTGTTTCATTTTTGTTGTTTCAAATCTATTTCATTAATATATTTATATAGGTCTCACATAAACGAGTGAATAAGATAAATTTTAACAACGTTAAAATAAAAATAATAAAAGTAGAACAGATGATCGTGGCTCGTAACAAGATGAACTTAATTTAAGATAAGCATAACATGAAACACACGTGCAAAGGGTTAAGACAATTTACCTTGCATTATAAGAAAAGAATCTAAAAAAAAAAAAGCAAAAGATAAGGTTGATTGACATCACAAAATTCTACTTGATGATTCTCTCACCATTTCCACTTCTCAAATACATTTCAACGGACCACATAGTCCTGTCAATATGTGAACTGCCAAACCATCCCTCAAGAATACAAACTGTAAAATTTGACGATAGATTTAAAGAAGCACATCCTCTTCAACTTCATAACTTACCTTTGCTATATCATCAGGTTGACATGGGGTCAGGCTTAGGTTTTTTGAGCCTAAGGATAACCTGAAACTTAAATCAAATTTAAGATGAATAATTCGAGTTCGATTAAGTTTTAAGTAAAATTACGTAATTTTATCAACCAATTTGTCAGCATCATTATTTTATTCCAACTAATTAAGTTCAAATCCGAACCCAAATATCAACCCTAGTCCCTATACACCACGCATACATCAATTTCATAAAAACAAAAGAAAAGAAGAGCTGGTGGCAACATATGGTCAGATGTTATAAGCCGTGCCTTCTTTTATCAAGACAAATACAAGATTGCTGTCAAAAGAGAGAAAATTTTGCGAAGAAAAAGAAATTATGTGAAGCATCACTCTCACATATTTACAAATACTTTGACTATTCCCTATAGATAAAAGTATCCCTCTATACAATCTAACAAACCTACACGGAATCATCATTTTCTTGGATTGTATAAGAAAAGCCATCTTCCACCACGCCTCAGTATTTTCATGTCTCAAGTAATCATTTAGTGAATCCAATTCTTATTACCTCTGATCCTTTAGACCCCAGGAAAAAAGAAGTTTTCTGTTGACGTTAGCATTAGCGATTTCAATCAATGGGTATCAGCTTTACACTTTAGGTACACGATTTAGCTGCAAAATATGTGTTTGCAGGCTGCAATCCTTTACCTGCACAAAATAATGAAACTTCAGATACGTTCATAAAAATTGGATTATGTGTTGTCCTAAGAATAATACAAGTCCTGAGAACAAAAACAGAACTACAAATTGTAACCGCAAGTATGCGGAACGCAAGGTTACCTGCAAGGCTGCCACTACTGACAAGAGATCTTTGCACTGACCAAGCAAGGCACGCTCCTTTGAAGTTGCATTTGCGAGTTCAGCGACCATGGAATTAACTTCTCCTACCTATCAATGGCAGATGATATTAGCTGTATTAGCTGTAAAGAATAGTAATGAAAATACCCTTGATTATTCGTGGTGGGAATGATAAACAAGAACCGAACCTAATGTTAAAATGGGTAACTGAAAGCAAAAAACGAGAAACCCATTCACCAAAAAGTGAGGGGGGAAAATAGCAACAAGAAGAGGAAACCTTACATAAAGAGAAGCAGTGACCTAAACTAATGCACATTAGTGGAAGAGGAAATTTCTAATCAAATAATGGAGAAGTAACTTATAAACTTGGGGGGAAAAAAAAAGAAATGCAAGGTAATAACTTTAAAACGATAAGATTTGAAGCCTGAATCTAAATGGGATTTGTTACGCCTGAAAATATGCAACACCCAAATGACTAGTCTTCCACACCAACTGGAATTCCACACTAATTGGAATAATCTGAATTGGTTGAATAATGGACCTTTTTATTTAAG
Source organism: Erythroxylum domingense (assembly GCA_025594535.1). NCBI lineage: Eukaryota > Viridiplantae > Streptophyta > Magnoliopsida > Malpighiales > Erythroxylaceae > Erythroxylum > Erythroxylum domingense. Next base: position 3,265,479 of record JANQBM010000002.1, on the reverse strand, counting down.
TCAAGTGATTAGAGTACGCAGAAACTTTTGACAGCTAGTTAACAATATTATAATACAGAAACTTTTCACAAATCAGAGCCAAATGTATGCAAAGTGACACCTCAACTCTACTGGTCCCTTATTACAGTCAGTAAACAAACCTTTGTTTGCTACACCGCAACTTATATTAACCTATCAGCACAATGGGAAATAATGTAACTTTGAAGCAGAAAATTTCACAACACTATCCCACTACTGTGTTGGACCATTCAGAGAGGGGGAAAGAACAAGGACCAGTTGAAAACAGCTTAAAAGAATAGGGGCAGAGAAAGCACCTTAGTTGATAAGAAGTGTATTGAAGAAGCCATTGCTTGAATCACATCAACTGCTGAACAAATAGCATCTTTTATACTGTGAACATCAGCCTGTAGAAGTAAAGAAGTAAAATAAAAATCATCAGGCCTACTTTAAACCATTGAGTTTTCCATGATAAATCAAAAAAATGGAAAATTGATACAAACCCTTGCACCACAGACAACAGGTAACCGGAGAGTGCTAGCACGTAAAGCTGCAGTAGCCCCTGATAAGGAACGAGAATAATCCTGGTCCATGAGCTCCAATTCTTCCAAATATGTCATCTTCAATAAGCAAATACAAAAAGTAATATTTAGCAGTCACGGAGATAACGGCAAAAAAGTGAGAAAAATCTATTCAGGAACAACAAGCACACACTTGAGTAAAGTTAAATGCAAAAGAGTTAAACTGGCTCCTAAAAGAATAGAACAAGAAAGGATCCCTTAAGAAACAAAGGGATAAGTTTAAGAGAATGAAATTTCTCAAACACAATTCAAGTCAACACTGACACATAAACAAAATGCAGCCACATATCTTACTTGTCCCTTAAGGATGGAAATTAACTTCAAATTTTGCCTCAACCATTGCAACTCCATTTGCTTTGTTCTAACAGATTCTCGCAATTTCGAGATTGTTACATGTGCACCATACATGCTTTTCTGAAACATAACACAAAAATATTAGAACAGAAGTTTCAGTCACATATTTGACAGGCTAAATTAACAGTAACAAATTAGGAACATATTAACCAAGATGCCAAATAACTGATTAGTAAAAGATTGCTTTATAAAGAAGAAAAGTATATTCAGATGTTCCAAGGCTAAATTTTTCATATTCCTATCCAATTCCCCCAAACCCCAACCCTGTTTGTCATGAAACCTAAAACACTGAGCACAAGCTGCATTCCAAAACAAAAACCGACAGTTTGAAAATTTCAAACAATTTGATACCACAAGTCGACGCACAGCCTCAATTTCTCCTCTTAGATCAGCATAGAGGAATTGACCTGACAGCGTGGAGGCAAGGACACTCAACCTCTTAGTTCTGATCCGATTGGCATCATCCTAGGTCTCATATGAATTGGCAGCATAGTCACTATAGCTACTTCTCCAGCGTCACTTGCTCAAGCATACAACTATCTACTAACAAAAAGGTTCATCTGCCTTGCCAAAAGCCTGTTTAACGTTGCTGCACTAAATGTCCACTTGAACAAGGCAAATACTGTGGGATGAGAGAATAAGGGGCAAATATTTTTAATCAGCAAGGACACACAGTATTACTCTACCTTGCCCATTAACTAATTGAGCCAGTACTAGTCAAACAAATGACTCGATCCTTCAACTCCAGAGTAGCATATGTTGTTAGATAGAGAGGAATATTTTGCTACTAGATGTTGAACTTTCTGACCTATCGATTCTTCTGCATTTCCATCCTGAGTCTTCAATCTTAAGATTTTCCAAGGTGTCCAAAAAGCACCTCAATGTACGGCACAAATTTCCGTAGGACCACAACGTTCTTGCTTGTTCATAATTCAACTAGGAAATCTATAGTCCAAATTTTTAATTGTTTCATTAATAGTCAGAGTGAAAGTGTCATATGCACAGCTAGCAAAACATATACATATGCCAGAGAGAGACAAATAAATCAAAAGGATAATAACATTGATGAAAACAACTACAATTCAGTAGAACCATGAAAATATCAATCTCAGTAGAACAGTAGCCATACCTCCGCAGTCATTCTTTGAGCATATAGAGAAGCATCAGCTCTAGCATTGATAAACCGCCATTGCAACAACCGATTATACAAGATCCTCAACAAGTGCACCTCAACAATCCGATTCTCCCCAATCTTCCCTCTCCTAATATCCGCAGCAAAACTCAAAATTGATGGTGTACTATTCAAATTACTCAAGTTAGCACCAACCACAGCTCCCACCGCATTCCTCGTCCTTGAAGGACTCAAGGCCCTCATTACAGACATTGCAGGCGTACTGACCTTACTCGGCGACGCAGTACGCGTAGCTCCACCACGAATAGGAGACAACTGCCCCCTGCTATTGACAACTCCCTTCGGCGAAGATACTGGACTATCAATTCCAATTCTCTTCGGTGGTATAACTCTAGGTGCAGCTGGTCCTTTCAGTCCAGTATTCTTAACCGGCGATCCAGCTTCAGTCTGCAGCCGGATTTTTTTGCTATGCTGTTGGAAGAACTTCGCCGCAATAATAGTTCCTCGCAGTTCACGCTTTGCTTGACCACCAACACCACCATTGCTACTGTTACTCTCTGTAGTACTTCCAGAAGATACGCTCTCTGTATCCGAAGCTGTAGACCCACATTGTACATTGGATCCGTTAACATCAACTGGCTTCTTCTTATTAGAATCAGAGCTCAATCTGCTCTCAATTGAGGACCTATAATCAAGCATAGCGTCCTGCAATGATCTAACAACACTGGTACTCACTTCAGATCCAATTAATCTCTTCTTATCATCAGTAAAATCCACACTCCGACTCATCAAATCAGCTTGCCGCAACCTGCCAGGCCATCGCTGCTGCTCCGCCGGCCTCAAATTCTCCGGCTGATCGGCTCCACCTCCTATCGCCGGCGTCGTCGTTTTTCTTCTGTCCGGTGTAGCCTTTCTCAAACTAACCTGTGACGGAGCTGGCTTCGCTTTACTCACTTGAAGCGAGAAAGACTCTCCTTGAAACGACACCGACAAACTTCTCGTGGAGGTAACCAACAACTTGTTAGCATTCGACAGTTGGGAACTATTACCATTCACAGTCTTCAAATCGTACGAGTTACAACGCGGCGTCGATGGTCGCCTCCTTTCCACTGATAGAGACCGTTTGACGGTGGAGGGAGTGGCGAGAGACGAATTCGTCGTGGCCGTTGTTCTCGAAATAAACGGCGAGGGGCATCGTTTGGAGGCCGAAGAAGAAGATGTTGATGAATAGGACATGTAGCGAGAAGTGACTTCCCGGGATGTTGTCCGGCGAGAAGCATTGTCCGAGTCGGACGGCAACAGAGGCCGTCGCGTAAGGTTTTGATTTGAAGTGGTTTTGGTGTTCAACGGAGTGGACACAGCAGCTACCATTATGGAAACAGAAGCTCAGAAATGAAATTCATCTCTCCCTCTCCTAAAACCCTAACTCCAGTCTCTCCCTAGCAGCAACAACAACTTCGATTTATATACGAGGAGGAGCAGATAGTGAGGGAGAGAGATTGACGGTGAAAATTGACCGTTACGGGGTTACCGGCGAGAGGCGGACTTTGACGAGGGGGAGGAAGTTGTTTAAGGCGTGACTTTGGAGCATAACTGTCGTACTAGGAGAGAGCCACATTGTATACGGGCGATTAATTAATTATTAATTGAATTTCAATTTTAATATAAATTGCAAAAGTTTTGGAGGAGAGGACGTCACGTGTAAGGGTATATTCGGGAAATTTTGGACACGTGGAGGGGAATAAGTGGGTTTAAATTCCACGTTATTTAGGAAATAGCATGAAAAGGAGGACCAATGGCAGTCCAATGCTTCGGTTACGTGAATGAATCTTCTTCGGAAAGACGTTACGCCAACGGAACTGGAATTTTATTTATTAATAATAAATCTGATTTTCTTTGATTTTTCATAAATACAAAAGAAGGGACTGTAAGAAAATAGTAATTAAGATCAAAGGGAACATTTCCTGCTGATTGATTGCCCTTTTCAACTTAGTTCTTGCTGAGATGTGATTTACCACTAATCAGTAATAACCCAAAAGCCTAATCTTTAAGCTCTTCTAAATCTTCCTTCGAGTTTTCGTAACTCAACAACTAATCTTTAAGTTAATCCGAAGTCTTCTTTAGGTTATCTTTTATCTCCCGCGTGTGGTGTGAAACTTGGACCTAATCTTATCCGCCTGTGTTACCATCATCATCGTTGACCAATCAACTTGATGATAATTAACTATTAATTTAGGCAAACAATATGCAATTTTTGCCTACATTGACATGCCTCATCTTACTCCAACCACCGTATTGAAAAAGGGGGAGATAAGTTGGTGGCAAAAAGCTAAGAACTTTGATGGCCCTTGTCATTTTGTTGCCTCTCTGGATTTGCACATTACACACAATTGGGTAAACAACCATCCTCCTCAACTTTCATATCACATTCTAAGCACTTACAGTAGTGCACAATGACCTCTCAAAGCTGACTGTTGAGAATACAATGTAATACTCTTCCCTGCAATTCTTCCACAAACATTCCTTTTGACTGTTCACATAAATATGCAGTGTTTCCGGTTTTAATCATACCATCTTTTTTGTTTGTAAGCTCCTCAGGTTCCTATCTGGTTTCTAGTGTTGTCTAAGATATAATAACATTAACAGAAAGTCTATCTAGTGAATTGGATGCTTATGATCAATGGACAATAACACCAATGCTTGCGTGTGAGGCCAATGCTTTACATAGGACCACTTGAGACAAAGCTAGTTCCTTCTTTAGCACTCAGATAGAAAAAGATCACTGTTCTTTTCTTTCCTGTTACTATCCGGAAGAATGGCATGTTATCTTTCTTTTGATGGGAAACGAATTAACATCTTACTTAGATGAAGATTAAGGATTAAACAAATAGTAGATATGTGAAGAAGCTACCTTCGAAACACGATCAATTCAAGCGATCAAATCACTTGGAATAAAATACATTTGAAGGGTATGATTACTTGACCAAATGGGTGAGTCATGAGACTACAAATAACCTGAATCCATCTCATTAAGTACTGTTTTATTGGGCAGTAAGCAACTAGTTAAGACCACGTAACCGAAAGACACCTCTTTCTAGGATGCTTCGTCCCATAATGATGCTTTAATTTCTTACACTTACCTTTTGCTTTTACATGGGTTGTCAGTCACTCTCGAGGGTCCCATGCTTACTCCTCCATGTTCTACAAGAAAAGATGCACAAAGTTGAACGATTTTGCTAATGGTTTGGACTTTAAGCTCGATATAGTAAATATTCCGCAGTTGGTGAATGGCCAGATGCTCTTGGCTGGAAATGCTTGAGTTCTTGAATCTTGCTTATTGCGATTTCCAATTTTTCAATTCACGTCTTATCGGGGTAATTTCATTGATACTGCAAGCTTTGAAGAATAGACAAAAATGGTATATTATAGTCGGTTAATTTACAAGTTATCGTATCTCCAGCCAATAAGTGTTAATTTTGGTAAAGATTTGATGTTGGATCTATTTTGAAGAGACGTAAAGAGAGAACAGCCGGTATTATATTAATTTCTGATTATTTGTATGGGAAAACAAGATACATGATTAGGTAGCTTTAGAGTAGAGACAAATTAGTGAATGACTTAACACTGCCTTAAACTACCTCTTTAACCTCGAATGTTAAACTTTGACATCCCAATGCTAGTGATGCCAGATGGCCAATGTCAAAGCATGCAACATTCAGATGTCATTATCCCGAACCCGCTGTCTCCTCTTTTACTCCAAATGCCATGATCATATAGGCTAATTTGTAAGCAGAGACGATGACATTAAGTCACATCTTTATCGGGTAATGATCATGATTAGGGAATTGGAAAGTACAGTTTGTCTTTTTTAAGTATCTAAAACCTTAATTCATTAATCTTTTCTATACTTGAGTGCCACACATAGCTAGCCAGCCCACGTTAAAAGTTAAGAGCACATGATTTGCTATATCTTTTCCAGCTTGGTCCCATTCCTTTGATCTTGCTTTCGACCGAGAAACCCAGAAGGAAAAGGAAGGGAGTGACAGTAGGGACTAAAAGATGGTTTCAGTTCCCCTTTTCCAATTCTTATATGGCAGAAAAGAGAGAGAACTAGTGATAAAAAGAAGGGAAGAGATAGCGCAAGAAATTGCGTTAATCAATGGGAGATAGTGAAGTGAGCTTCCAGAACAAGGCAGACAGATGCATGGCCACCACCATGTTTGTAGGTTCTGGTTTGATGAGGTTGGTGAACTTTCCTTTATTGTTTATAATTTGTGCTTTTGGGTTTGGTCCTGTGTTTGGCCATCCGTATTGAACCATAAATACGATGGAAATCTAACAAAATCAAGCTGGAAAACAAATTATACATCCATAATAAAAACAAAAGTAATTGTTAGTGTCAAAATTTATAAAGTTCCCCACCGAAGGGAGAAGGGAGACACCCGAACATACGTAAAATTAATGGCATTTTTTGCTGGATGTTAATTAATAGAATGGAATAAAATAGAATGGAATAAAACGGAATGGAACGATTTATAATGAAATAGAAAGTAATATAGTGAAAAATTGTTTGGAAAGGATAAAAATGTAATATAGTGAACTTTTATTTAGAAGATGGATGGAACAAAATGTAATGTATAATAAATAACTATTATACTCATGATATTAAAATGGTTGCTACAAGAGTTTTAAAGTTATGATTTTAAAATAGAAATCATGACCACTTAAAAAGTCATGCTTGTGACTTATTCAATTCACAACTGTATATATTCTATTTTAAAATAATAAAAATTTTATTATTAATTATATACAATTTATTATTAATTATATAAAAATATTATTATTAATTATTTAATAAATTTTATTCTATTATACGTGATTTATTTTTAAAAATTATTTATTTATATAAAAATATATACAAACAACTAAAGAATAATTTTAATATATTTTCTATTTTTATTAATAAAAATTTTATTAAAAATTTTTAGTTTATTATTAATTATATACAATTTATTATTAATTATATAAAAATATTATTATTAAGGTAAGGAGAAATAATATAAAAATATGATTAATTATATACAATTTTTGCTGCTAAACTTTCTCTAATCACTATAACGCATAAAATGATATCGAGGATGTACAAATTCAAAATCAAATTATAAAGCTAAAATTGTTTCAATTAATCATTAATCAGATCGTTGCAATTCACAATATTAGGATCTAATAATGCTTATATGAGTTAAAATAGTAGACTGCAAAAGTAAGATATTATATCATAATAATTTAAATAGGCATTCTACTATACAAACCAAAATGTTCAAATTTTACGCCTACAAATCTGGACAGGTACTTGTTCATCAGGATATTCTTGAGGTAGAAAGTTAGTGTCATGAGTAAGAATATGGATCAAGAAAACAACAATACATGCTGGTTAATTTGAAAGTGGTACTCTTTCTGTTATTAATGTCCGGCCCATACAAGCTTCATTATTATATTGCTTGATAAATGCTTCCATGTACTTCGGTGACTACACAAAGTGCAAGAGAAGAGATTGGCTAGGGAAAGTACAAATAAAACTCCTTATTGTATATATATGCTCGTAGTTTAGATGAGAACAAGCATACTGCATCAAGGAGATCCTTAGAATCATATGATGCAATAAAAGCGAAGCACATGCAAACACGGCAGTCCAATAGCTGGTGAGTTTTGTCCAATGGCTAGTGAGTTTTCTGGCAATGTTTTTGTCTTATGCTCTATTTCATCCAGGGAATAAGCTGAACAAACAAAAGAGCAAAATAAACACATACCAAACAGAAACCACTAAACTTCAGCACTGCATGATTTATCAAGCAAGAACCGTGCCTCGTTTGAAAGTAAATAACTCAATCACACCAATTTAAAACCAACTAAAAACAAAAGATAATTTAAGATAAAACCTTCAATGATTGAACGACACACTACAATAATTTGATGATGCAATTAGAATAAAAGTATTTTACTCGCTAAGCTAAAAATAATCTCAATGAAAAAGGAAAATGGAAAAATCTTTGAATATACCGAGATGTGCTTGAATATACCTAAGGCCACAACATAAACATAAGATACATTTGATAGAAAAGTTCATTAACATAGGATATGCTTTCAGGAAAGAGTAAACTGAAGTCTCAACAGGAAATCTTATCTGGATGGGGCAGCCATCATTGAACTCCATAGCAAACATTTGGGGTTCCTCTGCAAATCGAACAAGCGAACTTACCGCAGATAAAGGACGCACAATAATGACCTGCACACATCTAACGCACTTTCTCACTATTTGATATGATTCAGGAACATATATTAATATAAAAATACATACATTACATGTATCTGAAGAACCTTGATTCCTATTCATAGTTCAAAGTTAATACACAGGTAAACAGCAATTATGTCTATCCTCTACTGTATAATTTTTCATCAACTTACTTCATAGTTTTCTGGACGTCTCTTAACCAGTGAAACTTTTGTTAGAATCAATTGATGAGGAACAACATCACCATGATCTCCTAGAAACTCAGTCCATAAAGTACAGGGATCAAAATTGTACGAGAACCAGCCGGCTTCTGAATCAACTTCAACTAACACTACAGTCATTATCATCACTTACTGCATCTAAGATGAACCGAAAGACAGTAAATGAAAGTACACAAGTAATGTAACGTTATGCAGTAGATTGATTGAGTTTTAGGTCAGAATAGGTAGGATATATTACCTTCAGATAATGATCTGATTATTTATGTAAAAGATGATACGGCATAACAATATTGAATAATGAAATCCAAGATTTTAGATATGCCTTTTACCTTCTAGCCAATGACATAAGAGTTCACTCAATAAATCATCAAAAGCAAGAACAAATGAATCTAAAGAAAGTTGATAATAACAAACAGTATAAGCGTAAGTTGCCAGGTTATGGTACCTGAAGAGAACTCAGTGCCTCATTAGTCACAGGTAAACCACCTAAGTCCAAAACAGACAAATTTTTAAGAGACGGGAGAAGTTTAATACCATCTACAGTTATGCCTGTTTATGAAATATGAAGTCCTTCTAGACTTGGAATAGATATAAGATGCTTAATAGCAGCATTGTTAACCTTATTGCATCTTGAAAGGTCCAACTCCTTTAAACAAGTCATACCTGAACCCATTGAGAATATCAGACAGATTTAAGTTCAACTTGAATTCCTTGGCAAGATATGGACATAATTCTATAGCAACTTCATGAAGAACACTCCATATTTTTCACTTGCTACAAATAATTTATCAGTAATTGCTAGTTCAAACTTCTAATTGTTACACCAAGCATTAAATAAATAGAAAAAGAGGAAAATAATTACAGTATAACCTTACCAGTAAGAGGCCATAAGGCAGGACTGGTGATTCTGTGACAATCTGCCAGATTTAAGGATCGCAAGTATTGAAACGCTCCTAAATATGCCATCCACTTTGCTTTCACCCCGGAAATCAATCACCTCCACATTATCTTTGAAAAGTCTACAAGAGAAAATTTTATTTGGTGATGCGAATAAACATTATATGCACAATGTCAGAATTAGGACGACTAATGCAACGCATTTCTAAGAAAGGTCACAAACACAATAGAATATTTCTGGCATAAAAATGCTATTCAAGTTCCGTCACAGCTGAAGAAAGACCACAGACAAACTTAAACTGTCTTCACCTTTCAACAAGAAAGGCTAAAATTAGACTTAATATCATGTATATAATTCCACACGCCATCCATGCACATCCTTCAAGCTAAAGGAATATAGATTCTCAATATGATCCTAATAAACATAATAAATTGGTTAATTTTTATCACACTTGCACAGCCTGAAAATGGGATGTCAATATAAAAGAGTAAGAAGATGCCAACAGTTGGTGGATAAATGATATTAAAAAGCAGAACCTTTGCGCAGTTTAGCTTTGATTTCATTCTGCACTTCAAATGATAGCAAACATTTCAAGTAATGGCCTGCTGTTATCCACCATCTTTATAGGACCTGATGCATTACGTCTACTCTCAAATTCTTTTTAATAACTATACCTAAAAGTGTGAACTCTTTTTTTTATAAAAAATCTTGTGCTAAAATTGTACTCGGAGACTTTCGAATAATCAATTACCACCCGTCATCCAAATTTCCATTGACATTAACACCGATATCAGTCAAATATGCTCAACTACGTTTCGTTCTAACACCATTACGTCGAAAAACGTACTCGAGTAAGGAAGGGCAGAGCAGACGGCGATGGAGGAGGCGACGAAGAAGAGAGTCATGCGAGAGAAGAAGGCAAGCACTACAGAGATCGTCGCTGTCTCCTCCACTTTTCGATGCTCTCTCTGCTTTCACAGGCCGCCTCTATGCATAGGCTGACCAATCGGCTGCTCTCTCCTTCGGATTTCATTTCTCCGATTTCCATTTACTCTGCTCTGATCGATAACTCACTATTATGGTTAATGGAAAAAATAAATAAATAAAGGTATACGAGGAAGTATGAGTTTATTAATTTAGATTTTATCCTAAATTTTTTGAATTGAAGATTTTTTATTTCTAATTAAAAAGGAATAAAACGTAATATGAATTTTATTACTCAAAATATAATGTGTGGAAGTCCCGTGTTTGTGTTGAGTTAGATTTCCTCAAGCCTTTGGGCTCAGTTTGGTTGACGGGAAAGTAAAGTGAATTTGGAATATGATTATGAGGAAAATAAATCTATGGAAAGTAAAAATATTTATATATTTGGATACTTGTAAGAATTTTAATAGGAAAGTTAGGTGAATTCTTATTATAGTGTTTGGTATGCATCAGTATTTCATGGAATGTAATTTAATTTTGACTTATGATTCTATTTATATCCCTATCAAATAAAAATTGAAATCGTTAAATAATGTTAATTTATAATACAAGTTATATTAGTAAATGTTAATTTTTTCATTTATAATATTTTAGTCATATAATATTGTTTTATTATTCTTAATATTCTTAATAATTATTATTAATTTTTTACTTATTATTAATTTTATTATTACCAGATTTATTATTTTTTATCAATTACATTTTTTATTATTATTATTATTAAAAAATTTATTAGTCTTATTAATTTTATTATTCTTAATATTATTATTAATTTTCTACTTATTATTAATTTTATTATAACCAAATTTATTATTTTTATCAATTACATTTATTATTAATTTTATTATTATTATTATTAAAAATTTTATTATTCTTATTAATTTTATTATTCTTAATATTGTTATTTATTATTATTAATTTTCTACTTATTATTAATTTTATTATAACCAAATTTATTATTATTATTATTATTGTTGTTATTGTTATTGTTATTATTATTATTATTATTATTAAATTTATTATTCTTATTAAATTTATTCTTCTTCTTCTTCTTCTTCTTCTTCTTCTTCTTCTTATTATTATTATTATTAATTTTTTTATTATTATAATAAGCTTTATTATTCTTATTAATTTTATTATTCATAATAATAATAATAACTGTCAATTTTCTACTAATTATTAATTTTATTATTTTTATCAATTATATTTATTATTATTAATAATTTTATTACTATTAATTTTAATAACAATAATATTATTATTAGTATTATTATTGATTTTATTATTCTTATTAATTTTTATTATTATTATTATTATTATTATTATTATTATTATTATTATTATTATTATTATTATTATTATTATTATTAT
>JANQBM010000002.1:3185562-3197285 GCA_025594535.1 Erythroxylum domingense | reverse complement strand
ACTTTTCTTCTTGACAAGTTCGGTGAGAGCTGCTTGAGGAATTCTGAAATGCTCATTGTGTTGATTAACATCGAGTACAACAAAAGATGAAGAATCAGGGACCACTTTGTTGCTAGCTTTCTTCTTGGTAGGTATGGGGATCACTTTGTTGCTAGCTTTCTTCATGGTAGGTGTAGGTATCACTTTGTTCCTAGGTTTCTTCTTGGCAGCTGTCTTTTGGGTTAATGAACTAAAGGTCCTTGAACAATAGATGGTAACAACAGCCACTTGCCATCTCTTATGAGATTTGCTAACAGAGGTTCTCCCAAAGAGACGATCCATCTCTATTCACTACTAATACAATGAAGAAATTGAAGTATTTGAGACAAACAAAAGCTAAGAAGAAGGTTAAAAATATAAGGAACGAAGGTGAGGTTTGTAGCTGAAATATGCAAAATGTAGTAAAAACCTTACTAATGATATGAGTAGGAAACCAGCTCGTTTAATGATTCGGATTATACATCTGTGTATCGCGGCCTACTTATATAGTGCTTGAAAGCTGACTTTTGGTTTGAACTAAAGACTTGAAAAAAGATGCCGTAATTGCTTAGGAAGAAACAAGGAAGTAGAATTGCAGAACGAACACGGGCACGAAAGTATATGACCGCGTAAATTTTTTTTTTTGGAAAATATAAATCTTAATCATTATGTTAACGTTTTTACCTTTTATATACTAATAATTAAACTGATCCAATAAATATTTTACAAATACAGAAATGAAAATATCGTCGTCGTAAATAACATTGCATTATAAGGCTGTAAGAGCAGAGCAAGTTCGAATTTTTGTACTAACGAGTATGCTTTACAGCTTCAGGATGACAATAAATAACGCGTTAAACGATTAAAAAGGATAAAGAAATGAAAAAGAAGAGGTTGGTTATATATTATTTATATAAGAATGTTATTATAATATTTAACTTTCAAGTATTGTTCCGTACCTCTCAAGTATGGGACGAATGTCAATTATTTTTGAGTAATGCTCTCTTCTTCTTTTTTTAATCTTTTTTAATTAATTAAAAGATATTTAATTAGTTAATTAAAATAACATTGCATTGTAATTAATTAGAATATAATTAATTAATTAGAATATAAATAATTAAAATAATATTGAGATATAAATTTTCAATTAATTACAGTATAATTAATTAATTATATTTTAGCAATTAAATTGAGACGGTTAAGAATTCTAAATAGGGCTCGCCTATCCTATCTATGGGTGTATCCCAAATTTACACAAGTTGTCTCCTAAAGCAAAAGAGGCATAAAAAAGAATGATATGTTAGAGTAACAACAAACTCCCGTAAGATTTCCGACATTTCGTAAGAGTCTCACAACTTGAGATTTGAGAAGTTGGAATAATATACAGTTGTATTTGGTTGCTTGTTGATTTTCCTCCTAAATGATCTTCTTTTGGAGTTAGAGGAACACTCATGAAAGCTTTCTATTATCTCAACAAATCTGTCATTCTCTCCGTCCGCTGATTGAGCATTTGCTTGAGCTTTTAGTATATCATTATTAAGTTAATTCATGAACTTTATTCGATTATTCCTTTTTAATTTTAATAACAATATGAATGGTCTATTCAAAGCAGCCATGAAAGTTGCCCAGCAATCTACTAAAGTCTAAAGGACCTGGCTTTGTTTCTCAAAAGCTCCACTTGGAATTAGAATAGCAATAAGGAAACGTTCGTCAGGGATGCAGAAAAAACAATAAAAGAACATTGGAAAGACCAACAGATTAGCATTAAACTACGGGAGCATGTGGCAGAACAAAAGCCTATGAATTGCTTATTGAGACTAAATTTCTGTTAACCTACCTGGATAAGATCATCTAAGGATCTGTTCATTATAGTCATGAAACTCCTTATCTCAAGTCCACTTGGAATCAGAATAAAGCAAGTGGAAAATTCAATAGAAATATTAAAAGTCTCCTTGCATATCTCAATTAGCTGACCGGCGAACGAGGTTGTGTCTCAGTAACCTGTCTGCAACAACTTACTTGGATAAGGTTTGATAGATAAACGACCATGACCACCATAGGATCTTGTTTGACAAGGTCTAATGAACTTATTTAATGACGTGTTTTTCATGTCGTCAGTCACCTTCTTCAAGCAGTGATCACCTCATAGTCCCAGGTAATTAAATTTGACTCTAATCCGAAAATTTCTTTGTAATTGGGATGAATTGAAGAATATAGTAAAAGATTACAATAGTGATTTCGGTAGATTTCCTTGGTCTAGTAGATTACAATAGTGATTTCGGTAGATTTCTTTGGTCGAGTCTTTCTTTATTCTTCAAGCTTTTGCGATCTACTCTTCATCAACTTTTTTGTTTTAGACATTCATCAGTAAGCTTTCAGTGTAAAGTTCTGCTTACATTCTCTTTACTTTTTTCCAAGATCGTTCTTTCTATCTGTCAATCGGTTCAACTAGGTAGTAGTTTTTGAAAATCAACTAAAACATCTACAACCACTATAACTTTACGAAGACCCTTTCTTCAGTTATGTCCAACCCTGAAAGTGCTTATACAAAGTTTAAAAAAAAAACTTGCTCTTCTCTAATACATTGTACACATTTGACATACAAAATGTGAAATTTTCCGTGCTAATTCGAATATCAAGCATTAACTAAGACTCATTAATACTTGCAGGATTCACAATTTGAAATTAATGATCTAACAGTAAAATTCTACATTCCAAAAAGAAATAATTAAAATGACTTAACCTGTTTCCAACAAAATTTCTTTTTAGCGAGAATACTTAGGGGGCGCTTGGTTCGCAAGAGATAATGGTAATAAGAATGAGAATGAATATAGTGAAAGATGAGAATGTATATTATCGTTATAATTACGATGGTTGGTTAAGAGGAAGGAATAATTATTATTATCATTGACAGTGGTTGGCTTGTAAAAAATATTAAAAAATAAAATGTTATTATAATTTAATTAATTATATTGTAATTAATCAATTACAATATGTTGATTAATAAAAATATTATAATTAATTTTAATTAATTATATTGTAGCTAATTTATTTATTATTATTATTATTATATTTTAATTAATTAATTAATTAATAATTATATTGTAATTAATTAATTAATTACAATATTTTAATAAATAAATAAATTATATTGTAATTTATTATATTTTAATTAATTAATTATCTTTTAATTAATTTATTAATTATAATATTTTAATTAATGAATAAATTATATTTAATTAATTATATTGTAGTTAATTAATTATTAATAATATTTTAATTAATATATTGTAATTAATTAAAATATTGCAATATTTTAATTAATTAATTAATCATTATATTTTAATTAATTATATTTTAATTAATTATAACAAGCACACCCTTACATAACAAAGATACTCATTCCTCTAAATTAGGAGAGGAATGAGGTATTATCCAAAAATAAGTAATCAAAATAATGACTATTTAATCATAGTGCCTTGCAAAATTCAATTTTTCATTCTATACTTATTTCTCTTTTTTTATACCTACTAAAAAAATACACCCTTGTTATTTTAAGGCCGAATTTTCCTTTTTAGTCATATCATACGCGTACATAGCTTTTTAAACGTAGACTTTGAATTCGAGTTTTCTAACTAACAGATAAATATAAAAATGAATAAATCCCCCTTTCACGATTCCTTCAGAAACTTCAACGAATTGAAATTTGAAACGATTATTCCTTTTATGAAGACAGATAAAAGCGTTTTGCACCTTTAGTCAGAAGTTTGAATAATGTAAACTTCCAAGGATATTACAGTGAATATATTATAGTCGTGTCGTGCTTCAATGCTTCAAATAAAAAAAATTATGATTTTGCACGGAACCCCTCATTTATTTTAGGATGACCTGTAGAGACATTTTTAAATGAAACACCATTTTCCTCAACTAATTTTGACTTGTCATCCAAGTTTTGACTACAAACAGCAGACTCGCACTCGCACATGGAAAGGTTAAACTGTCAATTTCACTTTTTAGGACTTTTACGAGAAATGTTTGAACTTTTTACATGCTAATCAACACTGTTATATACCAATAAATTACATTTAAAAAAAAGGCTTGTCTTTTAGGGCTGTTGGGCCGAAATGGACAAAATGTTTTGGACCCAAACTCAACCCCATTAGTTGGACATACCAAAGCCGGATCAAGATTCAAACAAAAACATCATTTTAATCGGATCAGGCTCAAGCTCAAAGCCCAATAAATTCAGACTTTACCAGTTGGCTTGGCCTAATACAGACCAACTCGTCATTCCTAATCACATCCAATTGGGAATGTTAGCATCACCAAAAGTTATCGATTGACAAGAAATAGATAATGACGCAGTCGCGAGCTCAAATGTTGGCAAGCGGATCATTCCTCACCTGTTCTCGTCCCGTAAAGGAAGTTTTGAGAGAAAATGGGCAGCCGAATAAATTTTACTCAAGAGTAAGAGTTTCAGTGAAATGGGTCGGAACTGTTTGGTTAGTTCAACCAAAGAAATAGTAGGAATGCAAAGATTCTCCAACTAAATAACAGTTCTTACCAAAAATCCACGCTGAAAAATGAATAATCTTGTTAATCTTAGAAAGATCACAACCAACTTCTCAATGAGCCGACCAGAAGAACAAAAAGGGCATGAGGAAACTATAAGGTACAAGACCACGCGGCATCATCATAAGTATTTAGCGGTACTGCAATATAAAAGGAAGTGTAAGTTACGAGAACACAAGCTACTTCATATTTCATATAATATGAACGCCCTATCGTTAAAACAGATTTCTTTTAAAACTGAACAAACCTTAATGAATCCAATCTCCTTGGCATTGCTACGGAAGCATTGCCTGCAGCACACGAGTCCGTATTTCCTGATCAATCCATGTGGGTTTCCACACACGCGGCTGTTCAACATAACCACAAATCAAAATCAGCTGTAGACAAGCATCAATCCGAAAATACACAGCAAGGACTCCAGTACTAGAAGCGCCTCGGCACTAAACAACGAATAGCTATTAAAATCAAGCTTGAGAGAAAAAATCAATGAAGAAATCAGGGTATCAGTTAGGATCTAAAAGAAATACCAGGTACGAGATCCAGGACCATAAGTCTTAGGGTGAGAATTCCAAACGTTAGAGTGACCCATTGCTTGAAGTCTTGCCAGAGAACCTCTAACTTCGCCGCCTCTGTGCTTCAAATCTCAGCCAAAAACCCTAACTAAGCCGTTCGTGAAGCGAGAAAAAAAATTCTGAGGAGTATATCGGTCTGCGATTGTGGGTCGGTTAACGCACAACGCACCGTTTCAATGAGTTTCTTGTTAAAAGGGCCGGATTTGTTGTTAGGCCAAAGCCCAAAAATATTAATAGAAACAAAACAGTAAAATTATTATTAATCAATTATAATAAATTAATTAAATCTTAAATTAAATTATTAATTGTTTTCTGAATTGGAACTTAGATAATCTATATTTCCTCATCACATCTTTGCTGTTGATAGGGCTTCCACTTAATACTATTTTATGATTATCATCATCATCACATTTAGTCCTAATCCTGTATTAATGCGGAGTTTAAGAAAGTCTAATAGTACTTAATCTTACTCCTACAGAATAGAGAGGCTGTAGTCCCGCATGTAAATGTGATAATAAAAACGTAATATATTAATAATACAACAAAACAAAATAGGTGATGTAGGCTAACCTATTTATGATCAATCAAACAAAAAGAAAGAAAGAAAATAACAATGGCAAGGTGGAAAGACACATTGACACCAAGATAATGTGCAGATTTATATAACTAAAACAAGTACATAATATAGCATAAATATGCTAACCCCAGAACACAGGATCACACATATCACGAGAAATTTATTCCAATGATGATAAAACGACAGACGAGAGGAAGATATGAGGGATGATATCCAATCTTGTGGGGAAGATGCTATCTACAAAAGACCAATAGGAAGAGAAGACAAGCCCTTTCCTCTGTGTCCATCATCTTATTGTCAACTGATAAAACCTATCATCACCGTTCATGGTGCAGTTGATGACAGAGTGTTGTTCCAATCCTCAAAACTACACACACACACTCAAAAGCTGCGGCGAAAATAAGGGGTGCATCTGGCCCATCCCAAGCAGCTCCAAAACATGGTCTTCCTCCTCTTCCCTGACAATCGAGCATTTTCAAGTTCGTTCCTCCTCAGCATCTCCCACATAATTTGAACATCTTCATACTCGCAAGCCCGGACATCGTGCCTCAGTTTCAACAACCCTGTATTGCAATATCACCATGCACTTCAGACTATCTTTCAATGAAAAAGAAACCAATGAAATCGATCAGACTGGATCTATAATCATTAACCTGTGTAATGGAGATAGGCATTGGAAACTTGTATGTTCTTCACTAACACTCAATTCATCATTGGATTAATGCAAGATAATCCTAGAGTTTTCATCCCTAAGATACAACTCCAGCTCTGTATCTCACCAGTTGTAGATTTCACAAGGAGACTAGCGTTAATCCATTGAATTATTAGGTACACTTTCACACTCAAGGACTTGCGAAGTTCAGGACAAAAAAGAGTTTAAACATTTTATTACTCAGAAACATATTGCCCTTTCTTTTCCAATTTAAGGCACTTCTATATCCCACCACTCCGAACAGGATTCCTCAACTTGCTTCCACATTTCAATTGTTTTTCCATTGCATACGAAATGATCATTGATAAGATCCTTTCGTCCATCTAATGCGTACTAAAAGAGAGACAAGTCTGTCAAAAGGAAGAGTCTACTCAGTCAACTATCGACATTTCACATACTTGTGTCCAAGTGGGCGAAAAAAGTATAACATTTCACTAAACCAGAAAATCAAAACCAAGAGTTTTGAAGTCAGACAACGACAAACAACAACTTATAATCACGCCACGAAGCTCAAAACATCAGTGTCCACGAATCTTAAGTTAAACATCTCAAACACATCCATCAAAATCATAACTTTTACAAACCAGAAAAGTAACTTGCAAAGAGTGAGACCAGGAAACGTGCAAAAGACCGACGATAAGCAAATAACAACATAATCGACGTCATACTTACCAGGTTTTCGAATACCCAGACGCACAGCGACGCCTTTACAGACCCGATTCACCGGACGCACCATCTTATCCCACCACTCCATTTTTATATATACTCCCCACTGCCTCTTTCTTCTAATCTAGAGATGAGGAAGCAGGGGAGATTTACCGCACCCAAACTCAACAAAGAAACAGCAAGTTAAAATTTAATATCTTCCTCTTCTGTGACAAATAAGACTGAGCGATTGACTTGTTTT
Source organism: Erythroxylum domingense (assembly GCA_025594535.1). Lineage (NCBI taxonomy): Eukaryota > Viridiplantae > Streptophyta > Magnoliopsida > Malpighiales > Erythroxylaceae > Erythroxylum > Erythroxylum domingense. The sequence continues at coordinate 3,189,927 of JANQBM010000002.1, read as the reverse complement.
TTTGCGTCCAATATAAGTATCAGGAAACCTCCCAATTGGAAGTTACAGACAGGAATAAAGTAAAGAGAGGCCTAAAGTGACAAAGCAACTAACTTGCCTCTCTCTGTCACCCTCTCTCTCTCTCTCTCTCTCTCTAGTTCTTCAAAGGTCACTGAATTAATCAGTTAGCTACGTACATGGCTGACTCAGTAACGCCATAAATGACTGCCACGTGTCTATTGAGGCCGCGTCGGGATCCGATTGTTAGGTTTTCAGATCGTGACTGCTTCTGGCTCGTTGATCCATACGGTGGGGATGCATTTTTGGTCACCACGTGGAGTAAAATCATGGGATGGAACTTTTAGTGGTCGAACGGTCGTGTTAAGAACTTAAGATATTTTCTTTTGTGGACCCAACTTGCTTCACCTTCGACTTTGCAGTTTGCAGCTTTTGATGTGGCCCACGGTAAAGTGACGAATAGCTTTCCGTATTTTCACTATGCACGCGTGACAAAGTTGGGCATTTTCTTGGGGAACCGAAATCGAGAGCGTGACAGAAACGTGCCATCTTAAAGAGGAAGAGTTAGTGATCGTGTGATGAGGAGCCAGCCAGCTACGTGGCATTACGTGAGGGGTTTGGTAGAGTGTGTTATGTCATCGGCGTCCGGGAGAGGCAATGAAATTTAAAAGTGAGAGGTCCCACCGGCGGTGACCGACACCGTTTGACACGTACGTAGTCGCTTATGTAACGAAATTTGAATTTTGTAATGCCGACCGTTTTGTGTTTGTAATTTTAGCTGAATGAGAATAAAGCTTTATAAGCATGAGAATCTGAAACTAAAAGAATACCTACCCACACCAGTGATCGAGTCTAACTAATTAATTTGGCGATTGTCAAGGGAAGCAGACACATCATAGCCAATCTTAAGGGCACATTATAGAATTGTATATCAGAGCCTAATAACTAACGTTCAACTAGATTTACCAACCAACCCTAGAAAACAAAAAGCAGGTTGTGCACCTGAGCAGCCAAGTCAGAGGCGGCATTTATTAGGGAAGCTGTAATCGTCTTGGTGGTAGCTGGGTGTGAATTAAGCTTGCCCATATACCACCAAAGAAGCCCAAGTTTTGGTTTTGAATTGCAATGAGATGATTACAAGAATGAACGTGATGGCAAACAGACAAACTTAAGAGACTTTGGAGTGTCTCGTTTTCACCAGATGGTGGCGCGAATGGAAGCTTGTTAGTACAGAGTCTCTGCTTCTGTTGCGATGTAAACGAACTTTTCGGGATAAAATTGGCTTCGAGGCAGCGTTTTTACGGTGGTTTTCACGGAAGCGCCGCGCATTTTAAGGAAGATTTAATCCTCTTATCCAGTTATAAAGAGCATTTGATTTCTTTTTCCAGTTTTCTTCCTTCGGAAGCTTCTTCACACATTACATTGCCGGTCGTGAATCTTTCAGTAAAAAGGTGAGATTGAAAATGAAAAATGAAAAATGAAAAATAAAAAATGAAAATTTTCTATCATAAAGTGAGGATCTTTTTTTATCGCAGCCGAATGAATCTCGCCAAAGGCCCAAAGCTTTGAACTTTTGCGTTGACACATCAATACGTTTTCACTTCACGTGCATTATTAAGTACATTGCCAAATCAAACATCTTTTCAAGTTTCGAACTTGCAAGTGAGTTAGAACCCTTAACCGAATTTAAGATCTTTAAATTAGTAAGCAACCACACGTATAAAAACGTTATACCAGTCCAAACTACTCCGGTTGAGGCAATTCAGTGTGTTTTATACGAGGAAGCTTATATCTCACCAATCTCCTTGTAGCTGATTCAATAGCCTTCAAAGGACAGTATTTATTCTTTAAATTGTTGCGAATCACAAAAATACGGCTTCAAGTTGTGCCCATGCTCTATCTAAACCATACGCTCATTGGTATTGTCGTCTTTAAATTATACACGTTAATGGATAACAGATGTATCGGTGTCCGTAATGTTGTGTAAAAGAAAGAGAGAACGATTACAAATGGAGAACTTAAGCTTGGCCCATAGAGGGATCGGACCTGTTGGAGAAGAAAACCGATTAGTCTCAAAACAAACTATTCGGTAGCCTAGCAATGTGGAATGTTTAATTACCTATTGCTTAAGGAGGAATTTTAGCACATCTGTAAATACCATATATATAGAGGTAGTATGCTTTGGTGGTGCAAGGAATAAATTGAACCGGTTCTCTAAGAGGATGATTACTGAAAAAAAGAAAGAAAAAAACTCAATGACCTTGACATTGAAGATGAAGAACGACAGATTTTTGTCCAATCTGATTCTTGAAAAGATTGCTTCTTTCTTCAGCTGAGTTAAATAGCAGATAAAATACCACATCTTTCTTTATACTGCAGTTTCAAGGGCTCCACTCAACTGTATGCACATATCAGTGACCAATAATGCAAACCATGCAAATACTACCAATAGTGATATGAGTCTAAAAGCAATATAGACATATTCCATTAAACTAGATGACAACATAACAAGGAGTTTGCATGGATTGTTCTGCAAAAGTACCAAACTAGTGAACCATAAGATAAACTGGGATGGTAGCTTTTGAGTCCATCCGTACAAATCTCTCTACCACAAACCTTTCATTTATTGAGATGCGGGAAGCATGTATAAAGGTCAGACTTGGGGTGTTTCGCTTCTGCATGCTCCTTGCACTTCACCTCCGACGTAGTGCAGATAAATGTCTGCATACACACTTTGCACTGCAAAAAGTTCAACATTCCCACCAATTCATTAGCCACAAATCCAACTAATTCATGTCCCCTAGATACTAAACTTTCTGTCACGTGTAGAAAGGTGCCCTTTTCTTAATTATTTCGAAACCAAGTTGTTACAGGCCTTGTAATATTGGTCATCAGCCTTTCTCCTATGAGAATTGACGTTAGAATGTCTGTAACAAGGCTCGTTCCAGTAAGATATGAAGGCTCGTTCCAGCAAGATATATATACATAAAGAGGAATCGCCAGACTTGTTAAGGATCCAATTGTAATCCATAAAAGGGGTATAATTTACAGGAAGAAAAGCGAGATTCTGATCACTGAGAAAAGGAAAAATGCCTTAAAAATAAATAAATAAGAGCAAACACAATAAAATCACCTGTATGGTCATGGCTTTCTTGTTCGAATCGAGCTGACTTCCTGAATATAGATCGGAGCATAATATAGTCAAACAACGAACGCAAACCAATAGATCTCGATCAAACGATTAGGAAAAAATCCCTACGAAACCAACAAAACCCACCGGCAACTATTTTGCTAGCACCCAGTCCCCAAAAAAGAGGGCAAATCCCAAATTCCGTCAACTAACTTAAAAAGATTCAATCTTTGTTGAAATCGGCCTAATTAGGTAGAGAAATACCAAAAACCAGGGGTTAAGTTAATATCTTACTAACCCTTAGCGGCGTTTTTCTGCTTCTCTAAGTTTCTTTCACGAGCCATCTTCGACTTCTGTCCATTGCCGCCTCCCATTGTGTTCTGCTAGCGGGAAAAGGATTGGAAATTAGGTATTAAGAGAAGAAAAATTAGGGAATGTTGATAAATACAAAGAAACTTGTATATATATAGTGTGGCGATGGAGGCTAGAGAGAGAACCGTTAGCTTCGATCAAACATTCAAACCCCAAATTATTTATTTATTTACAACAGAAGTTCGAATAAGAAGAAATATTCCAGACTTGGAGAGGCGGAGACAGAAATCAAACCTGATATCACTAACGCTGCGTTTGGTTACTGTCTCCTGTGTGCGGAGACGGAACGAGACGGAAATTTGGAGACGGAACAGAACAAAAATTGGAGACAGTAAGGTGTTTGGTTGTGGTGGACAAAACAAGAAAAATTGTCCCCGTCCCGAGGACAGAAATGTGTTTGGTTGCAGGGGACAGAACATAAAAACAGTGTCAATGACGAAAATGTCCCTGAGTATTATATGATTGAAAATATATCTTGAATTGATTATTTAAGAATTGTATCAATATTTCTTACAAATGTATTTGGAATTATGTAATTACCATTAGGTAATTACAATATCATTAATTAATAAGAACAGAAGTAACTAAATTATTTGTAGTACTTAATTAATTACATTATATTTAAGTAACATATTATTATTAATGAAACTATAAGGAATTAAAAAATGATGAGTAATTAATGAATAGATTAAATAATTAAAATATAAATAGCCAGTAATTAAAATATTTGAATGAATTAAGTAAAACAAATTGAATAATTATTTAAAATTTGATAATGAATGAATTAATAACAAAATACTGAATGACATTTGATGATATTTAAAAAAGATATTCGGATTCATTAATTAAAATGTTTGAATTAATTA
>JANQBM010000002.1:3138722-3185462 GCA_025594535.1 Erythroxylum domingense | reverse complement strand
ACACCCTAACAAGTACTACACTCCTGGAAAGCCTTTCCTGCTTTACCCAAGACTTGAGTTTGTCTTTGGGAAGGACAAAGCCAATGGTAGAAGGGCTCAAGATGCTGCAGATGTTATTGCTCAGCTGGACACAGATGAAGCTGAAGCTGAAGCACCAGTTGATCCACCAACACCTGTTACCCCATCTGATCCAGCAGGCCCATCGGCCACGCCTGGTTCTTTTATTTCACCCAATGTAGTTGGTTCTTTAGCATCTTCTAGCAACACTGGCGCTAACCAACAAAACAAAGGAAAAAGGAATATAAGGGATAGTGAAGCGTTAGAAAGCCTTGCATCCTCATTTTCCTGTGCCATTGACACTAGTTAAGAAAATGTTAGGACAATTGCGGATGCCCTTGTAGGAATGCAAGGAGCTAAGGTAGGTGAAGAGCTCGGAAATTTGGGTTTCTCCATTGACGAAGTTATCAGGACTGCAAAGATCTTCGTTAAGAATGCCGAATATAGGAATATTTTCTGGGGTTTAACTTCAGCATAAAAACAGGCTTATGTTAGGAGCCTGTTAGATGATGAAATATGACTTGATGTATGATTTGTTAATTTGTATGGTTATGAAACCGGGATTGTGATGTTGAGTGATGATATGATGAAATGTTGACTGTGTTTGTAAAATTTTATATTAATGCTGAATGGTTGGTTTACTAACCTCTTAATGTTTGTCATTTATGTATGTGTATGCATGATGTGATAATTTGATTCATTTTCAGGTACTTAACTATGGGCCGATACAACTTCTATGTGGTCTTTGTTGGATGTCAAGTAGGTATTTTTACAAATTGGGATGATGTCAAATTGGCAACTGAGGGGTTTCCTAATACTAGATTCAAGGGGTATCGGACATTAGATGAAGCACATAGTTCTTATGTCATGGATCCATATAGGCGGACTCGTCGCAATGAGAACATTGTTCCTACCACTAATGAACCATCATCAATGCTGATTCAATTTGCACTTCCAACAAATGAACAAGTCAATGAAGTTGCAACTTTGCAGAAAAAATGGCATGGAGTCAAGCATTTTTATTCATTGCCATTGGAGTCATTTTAGGAATTATTGTTAAGAACATTATTAATAAATTATAAGGCTTTAATTTATGTTGAACCAATTATGTAATTAATTCTACAAATCCTTACATGTTTTATTTGCATATATGTTGAACCTATTATGTAAGTAATTTTATGAATGGTATATGTTTTATTTGAATGCATGTTAGTATTAAATCAACCCTTGCAAGTGACTGTATTTAAATTAATTTCCTAAGAACTCTGATTAACTAAAAAGAAGACGACAAAAAGGATAAGACAAACTTCAAATTGTTGAGCATGTGAACAATTTAAAAAGTACTTATTTATTGATATATACCTTTCGGAGTAATTGATTGGTTATAGATTTTGTTACTTAATTAATTACAAGTATTTTTTATTTTATGTGTAACTAATGTATAAAATATAATTCATTGGAAAAATATATGTTTCATATAAATTTATAATCATATCATAATTCGCATTATTATTATTTTTGTATTTATTATTGTTAGTATTAATATTATTATTATTGTTATTATAAATTTTGCTATTATTATTATTATTAAAAATTATTCGTTATTAATTTTTAATTGTTATTATTATTATTTTTTAACTTTTTTACTAATACAAATCATTCGTAATGTAATTATTAATGAATTACATTTTTCCAATCATATTATAATGTAAGGGCATTTTTGTCATTGCACTGTTTTTATGTTCTGTCCACTGTAACCAAACACATTTCTATCCCCAAGACGGAGACAGTTTTTTCTGTTTTGTCCACCACTACCAAACACCTCACTGTCTCCAATTTTTGTTCTGTTCCGTCTCTAAAATTTCTATCTCGTTCCGTCTCTGCCCCCTGGAGACAACAAGCAAACACAGCGATAGGGAAGGCAAAAGATTCACTGGATCCTAAATTAATTTTAATAAAATTTTGGATCAGATTTAAATTTTACAATTCCCGACTTAAGCAGTCAAAAATTATTCATAAAATAATTTTTTTATTAATTTAACAAAATAATATGCTTTTATGAATATTTTACAAATCACACTGCAACCTAAATTAATAAGAAAATAAGTTTAGGAGCCATTTGGTTCTACTTCTGTTTTTCTTTTATAGTTTTTAGGTTTTGTTTTCAATTTTTTATTTTAATTTTTCGTTCGAATAAAAACAAAATTCTATTTGGTTGTTAATGTTAATACAGTTATATTTTTATCATTGATAATAATTATATTTTAGATAAAACTTAAAGATAATTTTGTAATTAAATAAATTTATTTAATCTCTTATATAATATTTATTAACCAATTATTAATAAAATTATGTTATTTTAGTAAAATAAATAATTTATAAATTAAAATTTTATTTATAAATTAATATTTATTTGAAATATATTTTAATTATTAAATCAAATTTTATTTGAATATTATATATTTTAAATTTAATTTTATATAATTTAATTATATTATAATTAAATTAAATTATTCATAATTTTATTTATAATTAATTTTAATTTATTAAAATATTAATATGATGTTGAATTAAATTATTCATAATTTTTATTAAAAATTAAATAATATATATTTAAATAATAGTAAATCATATGATGAAAAAACAAAAACGGGAAACAAAAATCAAACTAGAAGAAATCAAAACCAAAAACAGAAATTAAAAACTCAATCAAACAATTTTTTTTACTAAATTTAAAAACAAAATCAGAAAACTAAAAATAAAAATGGAAACAACCACCCTTAAGGTTTAACAATACTAGATTGTCATAAAATCAATCAAAGATTTAATAATTAAAATTTAAAATATGATTGAAAGAGAATTTAAAGTTTATTTTAAAAAGATCACTAAATGAAAATTAATTAATATTTTAGTTTGTAAGAACTTATTAATTTAAAAAATTGACTAATTAATTACTAAATTGCTCAATTTTTAACAACAAAAGCTATTAAAATAAATCAAACTTAAAATTTGAAAACTGAATCAAAAGGTTAAATAATTTAATATTTTTATGGTTAAATTAGTAACCTGATTAAGTTTTTCAATATTTGATTTTTATACAACTCTACAAAATAATGTGTCTCCTTAAACGTTGTCGTTTGAAGACACGAGATAACAATTCGTGTTTATGCAGGAGATTTGTGATATGATATTTGTGATTGCTTGTTTTGTATTAGAAACAGCCTTGAGACGGCAATTATATATATATATATATATATATATGGGTGGGGCGTAATGCGACAATTTTTAGGAAATTGCTTGGAAGCTTCTCTTGAACCTCTCAGGTTCATCAACTTTACCGTTCCAGTTTAATACTATTGGGAGTGTATTGGGTTCAGTAGGTTTTAACGGCGATATGAATACCGTTTCGTATAGACCAATATTGGTTGAAAAATAGAATAGTATAAGTTAAAATGGTACCGATTGTGAGTATCGATCGATACCAAAATTTTCGCCTAATAACAGCCAGTATTCAAAATATCGGTTATAGATAAGCCGGTAAAGTTTGAAAATATCAGGGATTAATTAACAAAATTTAACCCCCCCAATCCATCTGCTTCTCTCTCATTTTTCATCTCTCTCCCAGACACTCTCCAATCTCTCACTCGTTCTCCTCTCCGGTGGCTACTTCTCACTCTCCGAACGGTGACAACACCGCATACCCTCCTTGGTTCCTCCATGTCACCTGTGCACGCCCTCCTCAGCAATCTTCAGGCATCACCACTCACAAACTCACCACGACCGAACCATTTTCAGGCTCCATCGCACGCCATCCACCGTCCACCATCGGCTCTCCACCATCGTCCACCATCCACCATTGCCTGTCACCACTGCTTCTAGAGTTGACAGTCGTTAGATCTAAAAAAGATCCAGATTCATACTTAACCCGAGTCACCCAACCCAAAATTTCGAGCTACATATGTTGAGAATTTTTTGGGTGTATTTTTAATTATTTTTCTGCTTAATTATATTTGTGAATTGTGATTGTGAATGGGTTGGATTGTTAGAAGTTGGAAGTTGGAAATGAATTGTATGAATTTGTGATTTGTGTTGGGTTAGAAATTTGGAATTGGATATTTTAAAGGGAGTTGAATGAATGATGATTGATGCATGAATTTAATTTGAATGGAATTGGATATTTTGAATGGAGTTGATGATGTTGGTTATAATTTGGTTCATTCGGTTATGTATGAATTGAGATTTTTAATTTTAAGCATCCCATACCATTTGCATTTGTAAGTAATCACAAACTATCTTCATACAAAGAAACACGACTTTTAGGCATTGCAAGAGTAATTATGAATATGATTCTTTTCAATCCATATGTTAGAAATGTATATAATTAAAATGAATAAACTTTAATAATTTCTTCTTCTTTTTATGTTAATGAAATTTAAATAAAATTTCCTCTATCTTCTTTAGTAAAGAATTAAGATAAATAATTGATAATAACTTTACTCAATTTCAAATATTAAATTTAAAGCATTGCCTGAAAAAGTGTTTGAAGTTTTGACATTCAACTTGTCTTTTTCTTAGAGGACTAATGTAAATTATACAAAATAATGGTTGCATTCTTTCACTTTTAGAAAAGAATATCTTACAATTTATACACTATTTTTTAATAAACTAAACTCCTTATTATTTGTAAATATTATACAATATATCTCAACTTCTTTATTAATTTCCAAATTCAAATCTAAATAAATTCAATACCTTGGAATATAGTCAAGCTTCATTTTCTTTATTGTTGATACTAAATTTAAGCTTCTATAAGATGTCATTAAAGTGATTGAGTCAATGTCATAGGCTTATGACCCTTGTGGATTAGGCAGAATTTAATGCTATCAATTGAAATCATGCATCTATCAGTTCTTTCATTGTCGCGAGAATTCATTTTCATGAGAAATTGATATGTATATCTTCATTGAATTGTATGTCATTAAATTATTGTGAACCTTAACATTTAAACTACCATGCATACAGATTAATCATAAGTTAATATATCTTGTTACTTCAATCATATGTGATAGAACTAATTTCCTTTTACAACTTGTAAAGTCCTGCTAGCAAATGTGTGGGTTTATTTATGAGCTACAAGTTTCACTTTCGTACACATGAATATATCTTTTATGCCCTCAAATATTTGTCCAATTAATAAACACAAACATATGCTCTCATTATCAAGAAACCAAGCCCTACCTTAGTTAGTAATATATATATTTATAAATGTTGCATCTAAAGAGGTAATCGTACAAAATGAGTTATATTATATATAATAGACCTGCGTATTATGTAATTATGTATATTGAAAACTTGAATTATTGGTTTCTCACTTATTGATGAATTGTGTTAGGTAAAATTATACTGTTTTGGATGAAATTGAATTGTGTATGATTTTGATAGACATCTTCATTTATTGTTACAGATTAATGGAAGAAAGTTCAAGTACTCCTGATCAAACTGCTTCAGGAAGATATAATGATCCAACTTGAGCTCATGCTACATTAGTCCAGGGTATGAGGAACCATATAATTTTCTTATTTTGTAACAAATATTTGAAAGGTGGAGGAATCACCCGATTGAATAAACATTTGGCTGAGGTTAAAGGAGATATAGAGCCCTGTAAAAAAGTAAGTCATGATGTGAAGTGACAAATAAAAACATTGCTTGAAGAATATCCACATAAGAAAGATAGAAGGGAAAGTTGAATTTTGAAGTTGGTAATGGAAATTCGTTTGTTGGCTTTTGTGGTCATTATGGAAATGTTGAATGTAGTAGTGGTAGTGTTCCATCCCAGGCCTAGGAAGAAGTGAATGTTATACCTGGGCCTGATGTGAGGAAAAGAAGAAGGCAAGTGAGTAGTTTTTCTACACCACGAACAACTCCTGGATCCTAACTTTCAATTCGTAGTGTAATACAATAAAGAGATGCAGCTCATAATGTCGATATGGCAGTAGCCAGATGATGGTACGATAAAGGTTCATCATTCAATGCTTCTCATTCTTATTATTATGAACTTATGACGGATGCAATAGCCTTTTATGATTCGGGATACAAAGCTCCTGCGATTGATGACTTAAAAGGTAAACTTTTAAGTTACTCAATTATTGAAATTAAAAGTTATTTGGTTGAAAGAAGAGTAAATTAGGCTACTTTTGGGTGTTCAATCATGTGTGATAGTTGGACAAATAAGAGAAAAGAGCTTAGTATTAACTTTTTGGTTTATTTTGTAAATAACTCAATGTTTTTTAAGTTTATTGAAGCATCTGGCCTTATTAGAAATACTGATACTCTATTTGAGATATTTGATAAAGTTGTGAATGAAGTAGGGCCATAAAACATTTCCTAGATTCATTACTAACAATGATTATGCTTATAAAATGGCACGAAGAAGGTTATAGAATAGGTATAATTCTTTTGGACTCCTTGTATTGCACATTACATTGACCTAACACTGGAGAATATAACGGATCCTAGGTATTTCCCTATTATCGATGAGACTATGCAGAAAGTTAAAAAGGTGACCAAGTTCATCTATAATCGTGCATAGGTGTTGAATTTAATGAGAAAGAAATTTAGCAATGGTAGGAATTTATGTCATCCTTATGTGATAAGATTTGCAAAAAATTTCTTATCACTTCAATCTTTTGTTTCAATGAAGAAAAAGTTAAGACAAATGTTTACAAGTGATAAGTAAATTACATCTTAGCATGCTAGGTCTAATGTTGGATTGGATGTTTCCAACATTATACTAGAAGATAGAGAATTTTGGTCTCAATATCAATTTGTTATCCGACTTTGTGAGCTTTGGTAAGGGTGCTTTGATTGGCTGACAGTGAAGAAAAGCCAACAATGAGTTATTTTTTAGATGCCATGGAAAGAGCGAAGGAAGCAATCAAGGCCAATATAAACACATAGGCCTTCTTTGTATATACCGTATCTTGCAATCATCAATGATAGATCGAAAAGACAACTTTCTTCTCCGTTGTTTATAGTTGGGGCGTTTTTTAATCCTGGTGTATATTTCAAACCAGATTTTACAATGAAAGCTGAAGTTAGTAGAGAAATGTTATTCACTATTACAATAATTTTTGGCCATGAAATGATGCAAGATCTTTTAAGTTCACAAATTAAGCTTTATAAGCAGTCTTCTGGAGATTTTGAATTGCAGATTGCTATTTGAGAAAGAGCAAAATTTTCTCTAGATATTAGTTGTTTCCTTTTTCTTATTCGGTGAAAATTAATTATCATTTTATTTTGTTTGTATGCTACTTTTTTTATCTTACGACTTACAGTTCTTGATGGAATTAATTCGAAAGTGATGTTCTAGAATTGCAAAGGTTTGCAATTCAGATTTTAAATCAATGTGTGAGTGGAACAGGCTGTAAACGAAACTGTAACACATTTGAATTCATTAATTCTAAGAAAAAGAATAGATTGGAGCACAAGAGATTGAATAACTTGATATTCGTTCGTTACAATTTAAAGCTTCGAGAAATGTATTAATTATCATTATTAATTTTTATGTATTTTCTTATAATTTTTTAATAATTAAATTTTATTATTTACTAGGAGTTTTAATAGCACAAGTATTCAAAATATCCAATTTATATTGATAATATCGATCTTTTGGTATATTGAGTTTTTGAAGAACCAGATTTGATAGATGTAAATGACTTGGAAGATAATTCTGGTTGGGAAAGTATTAATATGTCATTTAATGCATTGAATTTGAATGATGATAAGGAAGAGGATTTTGTACCAAATAATAACCGAGGTTAATGTAGTTATAGCGGGTATTCACATAGGCGATTGAATTAAGTTTCATGTTTTTGTTTTTCCTCTTCTTTTAATTTTACTTATATTTAATGTATATGTTAAATTCTATATATATAATGTAATTGTAAATATTTTTATTACAAGTTCCACTTCTACTTGATTGATTCCTCATCATGAACTATTGTCGTAAAAAATTGTAATAATTTGAGATAAAGATATTTATCATTATTTTTATTGGATATTTTGATGTAATTATTATTTATTATATGATGAAATTGTAATATGTTAAATACTTTTTATTATTCTTAATTTTATATTTGTTTGATGATAATTTCCTTTTTCATATTAATTGTGATTATTATTTATATGTGAAATATTTGAAAATTATTTTATTTCATAATAATTGTATTTATTATTATTATTTTTAGAAACAGGGTTGATGTAAACTTATAAACTATACAGTGCAACTGTGCAATTTAATAGCGGACTGTTTTGTAATATTTAAAAGAATTCAGGGACTATTTTATAAATTTAAAAAATTATTTAAAACGGCACCTAGAATTGGTCGATACCAATACATGACCATATCAAAACTCAATCTAATATTAGATTTGATACGACATTCGCAATATTGGGTGTTAGGAACGATGCTTGATTATTTACTAAGAGAACTTACTAAATCATTTACAAGTTATTATTTATAAAAATAGACCACGCAGGTGGATCTCACCAGGAGTTGTGGTGGCCCGACCACAAACGACAGTCATGATTGTATTCTTCCTTTGGGCCTTTGTAGAGGCCTTCTGACTGTTAACCTCAGTGCTTTTCAATGGTTTTTTCTATTTAGAGATACTATTTGTGATATTTTTAGAAACATTTTGAACAGGGGCTCGTTTTGTCTGAATAATGTAAACTTTAAATTGAAACGAAGTATCCTTTTCTCAGTTTTTCCACTTCTCTTCTCCTTGTTTCGCAAGCTTAGACTACTTTGACATAAGAGTCTTATTCCCTTCCGTTACTTGAATCCATCATCCGGGTCATTTGGAAACAATAGAAACTGAATTGAATGGGAAACTCATGCAAGCTTTCTTTGACAGACTTGTTCAAATGGCGAACCGTAACCATTCTTTAATTTCCTTTTGCATCAATTCTTAACAATAAATTGACCTCTCCACACATAATTTTGGATAAGCACGCCAACGCCATGCCATGACATGTGAGGATATCTTCCACAACTGCCAAATAAAAGTCCAACAAGAGAGATAGCTCGACAAAACATCACAAAAGATCTTCGATCTATATATTTTATACATTTTCTTAACCAATCAACTTGCGACACGTAACCATTCCGGAGATTACCGCACGGAAATTGATGTACTACAACGTATCTCTCATGCATAGATTTCACATTTTTAAAAGTAGACCCTAATTTAGATTCCGCCGGAAATTTCACGCCATTTAATTCTACAAAGACCAAAACCAAAACAAGAAAACCAGACAAAAGTAACAAACACGCGGTTGATAGCGAGTAACCTATGCGGAAAACTTAAGTTTTTGCCACGTCAGCGCTGTTCAATGCGGGTGTTTTTAAGACAAAAAGGGTTGTGTGGGTCCCACAATACATTAGTACCGATGCATCATCCCCACAAGAAAGTAAAGAAGCAGAATATGCCTTGCTCTGCTCGCCAATTATCCTTTTCTTTCTCTCTTTGATCCTTTCGGCTTTCTGTGCTACTGTTTCAGTTTCTCTGTACATCACCTACCCATTATTTATAGCAAAGTTTTGCCTCTCTCTGTTTTTCTTGATTTTGCTGTCTGATGGAGCTTGTTCAGGAGCTGATTGTCACGGCCCTTGTTGCTGTTTTGGTCTCTTTCCTCATAGCCAAACTTGTTTCTTTGGCCATGTCTGCTGACTCCGATCATGTCTCCGATAATACCCATGTTGATTCAGATACTATCAGTGATGAACTTGTCACGGAGGAGCTCCAGCCCTATGAAAAACTGCAAGTTCCGGGGTCAATCACCGAGACCAAGGCTGTGCTTTTGGAAGAATCGGCGATTATTCCAGCGATGGATGACTTCGTTGCGGAATCGGGCCGGGTCGAGGAAAGTGCGATGAACCTGGACGATCCGGATGATGTTGTTGGCAACGACTGCTCTCGAGGAATAGTTGTTGAAGGAAAGAGAGTGGTGGTTGAGAATTTGGATAGTGATAAGAGCGCTACAGAGCAATCCCAGAGCAGTAATGACAAGGAAGAAGGAGGAGAAGAGTCTAAAGAGGTCAAAGAAATACAATTGGATGACTCGGCGTTACAGAGCCAAGGAATTGGACCCATTACTGAATCATTCCAAGCAACTGGCATCGTCCAAAAAAGTGAGGAGATTACCGTAATTGAGGAGAAGAAAGTAGAGATTGAAATTGACGATGCTGATGATGATTGGGAGGGCATTGAGAGGAGTGAATTGGAGAAAACATTTGGCGAGGCTGTCAAGTTTATGGAGAATAATGGTAATGTGACAAGTGATGTGCAAATGGAGTTGTATGGGCTTCACAAGATTGCTACTGAAGGATCTTGCCACGAGCAACCTCCAATGGCTCTTAAAGTCTCTGCCCGTGCCAAATGGTATTGAACTTTCCTATGTACTTTCTTCCTTTATGTTCTTCATCTTTTATTTGCTCCTAGTGTTAGATAAGGAAGGGAATAGAGATGCCTAACAATGTAGCTTAGTTGTCGTCGGTTGCAAGAGAGATTGTTCTAGTGATTGATTGATGATCTTATGGAAGTTTAGACATGGGACATCTAACTTCTCTTCAGCTAAGAAACAATAGGAAAAAAGCAGGAAATTGAGAACTTAGAAATCGATGCTAACCCAAATTTTGATCATTTAACTTAGGAACTGATGCTCTAAGAATTCTTGTCTGGTTCTTCTTAACTTGTGCTATGTTTTGGAGTGAAAAACACATGAGCCTATGCATCTAAAGTCTAAACCCTCTTGTTTTCCATCTACCTACCTACCCTATCATCATCCTCTCCGTCTTTCCTAAATGCTGTTCAAAAGGGTCCAAATTCAGGTGCCTTAGCCAACAATTCAGAATTGCAACCACTAAAGGGTCTTGTATTCTGAAAATTTATACACCTCTGGAGAAGAAAACGAACAATACCTTAGGGCCTCCCTATGCAGGGTTACACGGTATAGTTTGATAGTACATTATAATAACAGGGTTGACAGCTGCTATGTGTGAATGATGGAGGGCACTGATTACGTTGTGCAAGGAATGCTTGGCAAAGGCTAGGAAACATGAATCCTGAGATGGCTATGGAGCAGTATATTGCGCTTGTATCAAATAAATTCCCAGATTGGATTGAACATAAATATATTGTAAGTGTTGGGGTTGATGCACTATGGAGTTGTTGGTTCTTGCAATGACTTTCTTCTATCTTGAATACCTTGTCAATTTGGTTATCATACAGGGAGATGACAGACCTGAATCATTTATATCAGCAAATACCAGTGAGTCAATTCCAAGTACAGTTTCATCCCATCAGCCAAACATCACTTGTGACGGGTATTTTATTGATCAATGAATCCTTTTAATTTAGCATCGGTTCCTTCATTTATTTAATTATCTGATTTCTTATCTCTACCTCAGTAATCCAGAAGTGAAGCTTGGAGCTGAGAGATCAAGTTTTGAGAGCAAGGTAAGATTTACCAACACTGAAAACTACATTATGGACAATATCTGTTGCATATTGTATTTCTTTTCTGTTCTGTTACAACTCATCCATATCTTGAAACTTCAGCTGATTCCCTTTTTCTCTGATGAACTTTCTCATGGTACTGTACATTATCTTTTTTTCTTTTATTAATGCCTACATATGACAAGACTTTATCTGATATATTAGGTTGAAGAATGACAAGAAGAGGCTGTGTTTGCTTGACAAGAAAACATGACTAATTCTGATTGCAGTACCAAAATGTTGATCAAGTACGTAAGGCTATTTAACCTTTATATTATTATTTATTTGTCCCTATTTCCAAAGAATATGTGTGTGTTACGCTAAAATTGTAAATGGTCGTGCATATCTGCATGTTTATATGTAAAAGAAGTGTGTAATTGGTTAATGTTGGATGTAGTTTCTAATTTGTCATACAAGAGAATATCAAATACCAAACGAGACAAATCCTCTAGATAGCTTAGAATGAGACTTGTAAGTCCCCGCAAAACAAGTTTCTGATGCAGACTTAACAGGATTATATTACCAAGAAAGTTATGACGGTTTTTGTTACGACAAGTTAGTAGTTAGGAAAAACCGGCCTAAGATTTCGGAATTCAAGGCTTTTTTAACTTCCAAGGCATGCTAATCACACAAGATATTATATATTATGTAGCTAAGATTCAGCAGGCACTGGGGTGCATCTTATTTAGGACAGTTTCTCGGTTGGAACTTGGAAGTAACATTGTTAAGTAGCGTGTTACTGATACATGTTCAACACATGTAATCGGCCTTTGAAACTTACGATGACTTAAAATCTAGAATGCTAAAATTTTGGGGCAGTGGAAAAGATCGAAGTTCGTAGGACTAGTGCTTTGTTGATTATGGTCCTGACTTTTGGGCCACAAAATGACCATATCCTCCCCCACTCCCACCGCCTGACCCTCTATCATACCCGGAGCCGGAGCCGGAGCCAAATCCACCACCACCTCCTCCTCCTCCTCCTCCACCTGAACCATAACCATCACCTTGGCCCATACCATTTCCATTGCCATTACCACTGCCATATCCGCCACCAGCACCAAACCCACCACCTTGACCAATGCCACCGCCATATCCGCCACCTAAACCGCCACCTCCGCCACCACCATTGCCATATCCACCACCATTTCCTCCACCACCATTGTCATATCCACCACTTCCACCACCATTGCCATATCCACCACTTCCACCACCATTGCCAGATCCACCACTTCCGCCACCATTTCCGCCGCCTCCACCACCACCATTGCCATATCCACCACTTCCACCACCATTTACTCCTCCACCACCACCATTTCCTCCACCTCCACCACCACCATTTCCGCCACCTCCACCACCATCATTGCTATATCCACCACCACCATTTCCTCCACCACCACCACCATTGCTATATCCACCACTACCACTTCCTCCACCACCACTTCCGCCACCTCCACCACCATTTACATTTCCTCCATTCCCATTATCGCCACCGCCACCGCCACCGCCTGCTGTTGCATGAGAATAGTAGCCATAGTTCGCTTTGCCAACTCCACTCCCTTTCCCCAAATAATCCGGTGGAGGATGCCATCCAACTTTACCGTCGTTCCCAGTGCGGCCACCACCCCCGTTGCCAAAACGAAAGTCACGTGAGGGCGCTGACAACCTAGCCTTGCCATTGCCCGCATCGCCATTAGCAGAATCAGGGCCTAATCCACTGTCTGAGCCCAACCCGTTCCTATATTCAATAGTTCGATACTCCAGCATATGCTTCCTTTCTTTCCCTGCTCCAACGAGCAAGCAACTAGCGAGCCCAAAACCTGAAAGAATCAAAACCCATCTCTCAATGCTTAGTCTTCCCATGACACACCCAACACTCGAAAGTTTATAAGTTGTCAGGAAAAATTTTCAACTTAACAGACTAAGAGAGCCTTAAAAGGACAACAAAAATGGTCTGTATAATGTGCTATGAACTAAATGGGTAGGCATGCCTGCAAAATGGTGCGTAAGCACTTGAAGCGTGCAAGCTCATGCTGGTGAACGGAGCAATTCGCATGACCAGCAGCGAGTGCACAGTGGCGCGAAGTACCTGCATTAAAATTG
The DNA here is from genome assembly GCA_025594535.1 of Erythroxylum domingense. Taxonomy (NCBI): domain Eukaryota; kingdom Viridiplantae; phylum Streptophyta; class Magnoliopsida; order Malpighiales; family Erythroxylaceae; genus Erythroxylum; species Erythroxylum domingense. Next base: position 3,171,747 of record JANQBM010000002.1, on the reverse strand, counting down.
TTCAATTGGCAAAACATGTATAAATTCTGATGGGCCTTTGGTATGTGGACTTCGTAGAAAGATACCTGAAATTTTTAAGACTGACCCTATGCATAGGCCTGATCATAATCTAGTTACATTGTCTAGTTAACATTTGTCGTAAGATTCAGCATCATTTTCATCATCCATATTAGTCAAAGGATAGCTGAATTAGTATATTTGACAGTTATTGCAACATAGACTTGTACTAGTAATGAGAGAAACCTACTCGTCCATAGGGGATTTATATGCCGACAGATAGGATCATTAATGCATGCATGATTTAATACGTCATGTCGATCCTCATTAAGTAGTTTGACAGTCTGAATTATACCCTTAATTATTCCCACGGAAGGAATAAACTAACGGTTTGAACAATATTAATTAGACTTTTCTTATCAAAATAATGTTTTAAAAATTAGACTGAAAATTAAACCTAAGACAAAAAATTTAAGGTTTAAAAGGTTCAATTAGTATTAAATTGATGTAAAACAGTTTAAGATTAAATAAAATTAAAATTTTTGAAATATAATTGAAAGAAATTATCCTTAACTATTGAAAAATTTAAAGTTTAATTAAAATTTAAAATAAAAATTATTAAATAAAAATTAATTGATTTTTTTAATTTATAAAACTCATTAATTTATTAAAAATGATCAATTAATTAATAAATAAATTGATTTTTAACAACAAGAGTTATCAAAATAAATTTGACCCAAAATTTATAAAATGAACAAAAAATTTTGACAATTCAAGATTTTTACCATTAAACTAGTTAACCTAGTTAGATTTTTTAATTATTGGACCAAAATAGTAAAAAATAATACTAAATTACCATCGCATGTAGCAATAATTGGTCACACCAAAAGTTTATGCTTTATTGCAATTATTATCTTTCAAACTATTTTTGGAACATATTTTTAATGAATTATTGAGTATGCTTTATATAAATTATTTAATAAACTAATAAATTAAATGACAGATTTAATATACTTTGTATTTATAAATTTAATATGTTTATATTTTTATCAATTTGATAGTAGTGCATAGTTATTATTCAAATTTAAGAATTTAAATTAGTAAGCACATATATCAAAGTTGGCTATATCATCTTCTTAATGTTTTATAGGAAAAAAGTATTTTAACTTTATTTCTTTAAAAGTATAAAAAATAGGTCATTATAAAATAAAATAAAATAGGAATAAATCAAGAATAGGTCTTGGATAGGTGTCGTTCCTGCACTTGTTCAATGTCGGACCACCTGATCATCATACATAGTCTTGTTTAGGTTGTGTTGCTTCATGATTTGGGCATATGCTGGAGAGCTTGAGTGGCCTCTAATTTGTGTTGCTTGCTAGCTTTCCCACATTAAATGAAAATAAGACTGTCCATTCTTCAGAAAAGATCGTTGAAAAAATTGCTAGCAATCAATCAAGACACTGTGTGATCAATGATTTAAACCATTTGCACATTAGAAAACGACACATTATCAACCCCTTAAAGCATTCAATCAAAATCATTTAAAATGCAGTACTAAGGTCCATGTGGTGAAGCGGTTTAGACACACAATCAATGCTTCTTCACATCATTTCAAATCTGCTATTAAGATCTTCACATTCTATTACGTACAGTATGTCTAAAGCAGTAGTAACAGAATCTCAGAATTAAGAATTAAGATGAGTTAAAAAATGACAAGAGGAAAAATGTGCTATACTTTTACCATAAGGACTGATCAAATCGATCAAATCAAATTAGATCTAATCCTAAGTTACACATAGTAATCTCCTAAATCCTAATCATTATTTAATCATAGCCAATCCTCCATATGGTCCTCTCATTTTACCTTTTGGTTTCGTCATTTTAAAGGGAGAGTAGTGGCATTTAATAAAGTGCTGAAATCAATATGCTGAAATGACTTATGTATTTGGGATTGTCGTTTTGGTAACTGTTGAAACATAAAAATAAATGTTTGACAAGTACGATTGCGGTTGCGGCTGTGGTTGCTAAAAAGAGATAAAATGAGTAAAAAAATTCATTGATTTAATAAACTATTAATTATTGTATAAATAATTAAAAAATATATTACTAATCATATAAATTTAAAATTATAAATAATAAAATATTAAATTAAAATAAGAAAATATAAATGAAATAAATTTAGTAAGTAAAATATTTCATAAAAAATATATTATTAGTTATATAAATTTAAAAGAAGATAATGATACGTTGGACTCGTTTTTTATTAGTTGAGGTTATAATGGAAAATAATAATTATCAGAAGGTTATTAATAGAAAGTAGAATTTTTATTGTAGAAATATTTTCATACCGCAACTCTTTTTCTATTTATCAATTTCTTCAATTGCATTGCACTTTTTTCTAACCTCCACTTATTCGCCTATAAATTCAAACATATAATTATATTTAAAAATTACGATAAATAAGTACTTATCTTAAATGTAAGCTTAGTGAATGCAACTCTGAGTTTTAGGACAACCGGGAGAAACTGATAAGATACCCAACATGAAAAAAGAAGCCTCTTTTCTGGTTCACAAATGGTCCAAACTCCAAAGTTCACATTGTTTTCAGCATTAATTAATTTGGTGTGACATCGACACCAACATAAAATACGAAAAGGATGGGCGTTCCAATACATTTCAGATCCTCTTTGTACGCTTTTTTCCTCTGCCTTATGTACCCCACAGAAAAAAAAGCACAGAAGATCTGAACTCGTTCCAGTAGTCAGATCTGTAATGTAACGCTGCTTTTATTTTTAACTATTGAATATTTTAATTCAATATTTAATTAGCATCTGCTAATGAACATCTTGTATGCTATTCAAATTAGACAAACACACCTGTAATTGTGGCACGTAATGAAAGTTCTATTAAGATCAATGAAATGTCTCTTTTAAATGAAAATTGTAATCTTTAAAGTTCTCAAAATAATTATTAATTTTTGTTTTTCAAAAAAATTTATTTTAAAAATTTTTTGTTTAAAAATAATTATGAAACGCAATTGACATTAACATTACAAGTTAACCAATTAAATATTGTTAATATAATTTTCTAACTCAGCTGGTAAATTTAATTTGGATCAACTAAATCTTAATCAAACAAATAGTTAAAAATAATTACGATAAACTATTAGTTTAAATTAAATTAATTAGATCAAATTGAATTTAAGAATTAGATTAAATTGTTATGTCAACAACGTTTAATCGATCAACGTATAACAGTTAATATTATGTATATTTTGCATTTTTTAACGAAAATTTGAATAAAAATAAAAAAAATTAAAAGAAAATTTTAATATGATTTTAAAGGTCTCATGTTAAATTAACAAAATTTATAATAATAAATGATTAATAAAATTAAAAAAAAAAAGAGAAAATAGAGTTAGAATTTTAAAATAAAAATGTTAGGTTGACTGTATTTTTGTCCCTATTAGCAAATTGCATGTTGGGTTCTGACTAGATTCTAACTTGAAAGCACTTCACGAATAGATTATAGGCAGATTTATTTAACACATCCTCTAGGCGCTCATGCAGAATCCATAAACGCCCAGTAGTGGCTTCCCTTCCTGTTTATAATAACCAATCGAAACGGTCCTTCTTAAGAGATAAGACGCACCTAACTCAATTTTAATTACATGTAAAACTTAGTCTAAGCATACGCTACACACACGTAAACTACTGCTTTCAGGACAGCAATTATTTGCTGCAGAGGGGTCCAGTCCAGCTAGCTGCCAAAAGCTACCAAGCAAAGTGAGGATCACCCCATCTTGGTGTCTGTTATGATTGAACGTTACAATTATTTGAGGTATACTTCTAACAGAAACGAGCTTCTCCACTATAGTTTAATTAATTTTATTTTTAAAATTTATAATTATTAATTTCATGATTATTTAAAAATAATAAAATACATGTAACACAAATAAAATATGTAAAATAATTAAATATTATTAATAGAATCATAATAAATTATTATTTTAAATTAAAAGAGCGAAATTAAATTTTATTAAATTAAATTATTATTTTACCTTTTTTCTGTAACCTGCATCATTAATATATTTCTCGTTTGCATGTGGATGCATCAAAAACAGCTTCTCTATTATGTAGGGGGTAAGGTTGCGTACTATCAGACCTCTCCAAATTTCCTTTCATTGTGAAATTTCAAACTAGGTGATGATGATGATGGTGATGATTATTTTAATTGATCAATTTTTATAAATTAATAAATTAATACAAACGAAAATAAAATAGGTAAAGTGACTTGGTTTTCACCTTAAGGCTCTTTTTTCTTGGAAACCCTTGATTCCCTGGATGTAATAGGCCAAACATGATCTATCACTTTAGAATTTTGCATCAACTTAATTAGTACTTATTGCTTTTCATTGCCCAAAATCTCCACTATCGCGCCTAGTCATCCACCACCACCACCCACCCCCACCACCTGGTACAGACAAATACTATAATATGTTAAAGTAAAGGAGACAGGTTTTAATCCATCTCTCATGCTTGTAATACTATGATTGGCGTTCTTTTAAATTAGGCTTTTGAGGATATAATTATTGGTTACATGATGGGAGGTTGGAATACACTGTAAGAGATAAAGTTTTAAGAAACCTTAATCGGAAGAAATCTCACTAACAGAAAAACGAATAAATTAGTTATTTTTAGGAAGCTGAGCCCAGAAATGAAGGATGCGTGCAAGACTCTGTAGCTTTGTCTATACATTTTCGTTCTAACTATTCCTCGTGTTTGATGATAGAAACAAAGGCAGATAGATAAAATGTGTACACAACAGATACGATCTTGTCTTGTTGGAAACTTTTTTCAATGAAGTTGGTGAAGTGTGAATAGGAAATCTAGAAAGGGGCCTTTCGTCGTAGGGGCATTCGCATACACGTAATTCACGCAAAAACCTGAAAAAGCAACATGTAATGCAGAGGGCATCTTCCCATATTAGAATGGATGATGACATCTAAATCAATCAAAGTTGTACACTCGTTAAGGTCCACATAGTACGTGTTAGGAGGTCGGCTTGAATCTGATTCGACTATAGCAGAATAATAATAATTTTTTTATATTTTAATTCTGTAAAAAATAAGTTCACTTTAAATCTAAAAAATAATTAAATAAAACATAATTTTACCACTTGGAAGATAAAGAAGAAGAAGAAAGAAAATACTTCTATTCATAATCCTTTCTATGAAACACATTAGTTATAATATCCAATAAGTAAAGAAATCCTAACAATTAATCCTACAACTAGAAATTAATATTCTAAAAATATATTTACAGTTGTACAATCTCAACAATTATAGAGAAAAAAAATCTCAACAATCTTTCTAAAGTTAGTGCATAAATATCATGTGTGCCCAACTTACTGAAAAATTTTGAGAATACGTGATTTGAAACAGTTTTGGAAATAATATCAGTCAATTGGTCCTCAAATTAAATCTTGGACAATTCCACAATTTTTTCTTCCAACTTCTTCTTAATGAAGAACTTGTCAACCTTAACATATTTTGTTCAATCATGTTGGACATAATTGTGTTGTGAGCTATATCACAAGTGGATTGTTGTCACAATATAGACTAATTGGTTGCTTTAATAAATAGCTTAAATCTTATAATAGTAGTCTAAGTCTCAAAACTTCACAAAGACCAAGTGTTATACCTCTAAATTGAGCTTCTACACTTGAGCGAGTGACCCTGTTTTTTTTCCATGTGACCAGTTTACCACCTACAAATGCGAAGTAGCCAAAAGTTGATCTTTTATCTTCTATTGATCCAACCTAATCATTATCTTTATACACATCTATACTTTGCCAATTTGTATTTTTAGTAAACAAAATTCCTTTACTAAGAGTATATTTTAGATACTTAAAAATTATCATAACTGCTCCCATATGTTGTTCTCCAAGATTATGCATAAACTAAATAATAATACTCAAAGCATAAGCAAGGTCAGGTCTTGTGTAGCCAAGTACATTAGCCTCCTAGAAGCCTTTGGTATCTTCCTTTATCAACTGATATTTGGTCTACTTCTACATATAACTTCAAGCTTTCCTCAATTATGTATTTACTGGTTGACATGCTGTCATACCAATTTCCTGAAATAAGTCTAATGCATATTTTCTTTGGGATAAATTTTTTTTCTTTTTTTGATCTAAAAACTTTAATCTCAAAAAGGTATTTCAAACAACCAAGATATTTTATTTCAAATTCTCTAGACAAGTATTCTTGTAGTACCTTCATCTCTTCTGGATCATCTCATGTCACCATATGTCAACCACATATACAATAAGAGCACCAATGTTACCTTTCCTTCTTTTCAAGAATAAAGTGTGGTCATAATTGCTTTGATAATATCCGAAAGTTATTATAGACTTTGTGAACCTTTCAAACCATCCTCTTGGAAGCTACTTCAACCCTTACAATGATTTTTTTAATCTACAAACCTTTTTTCTTTGTCTTTTTGCTACCATACAGCTTAGTGGAAGCTTTATATAGATTTTTTCAGATAAGTCACCATGCAAAAAAGCATTCTATACATCAAATTGTTGCAAAGGCTAATCCAAGTTTGGAGTTAGGGACAACAATACTCTAACAGTATTGAATTTAGTTACATGAGTAAATGTCTACGTGTAATCAGTCTCATAGGTCTAGGTATACCCATTTTCCACTACAATTGCTTTAAAACTTTCAGTTGTGCCATTTATATTATACTTTACAATGTAAACCCATCGACATCCAATTAACTTATTTCCTAGTGGGCATTCAACAATCTACCAAGTTTTATTCGTTTGTAAAGAGTTCATTTCCTCATTTATTGCAACTCTTTGCCTTGGAACATCTAAAACTTTCTACACACTGTTAGGGATAGCTACAAAGATTATTGATTTACAAATGACTTATTTGGTTTTGACAGATTATTATTTGACACATATTGGCTCATGGGATTAGGGATGATAATAGGTCAAGTCGAGTTAAGGCCCACCCTGGCTCGACTTGAGTTGGACCTGAGGCCTGAGGCCCAACCTAATTTTTATTAAAAACAAAACAAAACAATGTCGTTTTGAAATTATATCGTTTTACAACAAAACGACATCATTTTGGGTTATCGGGCTTAAGCAATTCGATCCTGAGACCTGATCAACCTAGGCCTGGTCTGTAGACTTTGAGTCAGGTCGGGCTGGGCCCGAGCCCTTTTGTCATCCCTACATGTGATATTTAACTATACTTGAAATTTCAGGTTGATATGTAGGCTTAGGAATACCTCTATTAAGACGCTATAGTAGTTGTTTTCTAAGTGGCTTGGGGTCGATAATAGGAACATCCTCAATAAATGATTGGTGTGGTATATAATGAGGGTCTCAACTTCTACACTTAATGGACCAACATCCTCCTCTTTAGTAGTCCTTCTTGCTCAATATCCTTTGGCTTAATAGCTGCTTCTTGCTCCTCTTTATGTTCCAACTGATTATTAGCACCATCTAACATCATTACCATCTAAAAAATGACAGTTACCTTTGCACTCCCCTAGAAGTTCATAATCAAGGGAATTTCCTTCCGGCACTCCCATAAAGTTGAGAGAAATACATGTATCTTCATAAAAGACTTCATCCATTGTGATGAACATAAGTTTAGTTGGAGAATGATAATGTTAGTATCCCTTTTAGTTTGTCGCATACCTAAGAAAAACATACTACAAGGCTTGTGGAGCTAACTTGTTGCGTTGATGTTGGAAAATTTGGTATTGGTGGAGCAACTACAACATTAATGAGGACTTGAAATTGTGTTTGAAATTCAATAGAGCGGGAGGGAGTTCGATCAATCAAATAAACAACAGAAGAAAGAGCTTCTCCCCAATAGGTCAATGGCATATAAGCTTAAATTAATGAGGCACGAACAACTTCTAGAAAATGTCAATTTTTCCTCTCATCTACCCCATTTTGTTATGGTGTATCTAGATTAATAATATCTTGTGCTTCCAAATAATGTTTCAATTCAAAGCTCTGATATTCTCCATTATTATTACTGCGAAGAACTTGAACCTTTGTATTGTACTAAGTTTGAATGATTATATGGAATTTTTGAAACAATAAATTCACTTCACTCTTGGATTTTATTAACCACAACCAAATCATCCTCGTACAATCATCAATAAAAGTAATTAATCAACGAGACCTACCCAAGGTTGGAATTTTGGATGGACCCCATACATCAGGGTGAACAATCATAAAAGGCAAGAGACTTTCATATAATACTGATGAAAATAAATTTTGATGACATTTTTCAAGTTTACAAACATCATAGCGAAAATTAGAGACATTAGTTTTTTCAAACAAACTAGGAACTAATTTTTTGAGATACTCAAAGGATGCATGCCCCAAACTCGATGCCACGACCACAGTTTAACTATAATTTTCTCCACCTTTCAGTCATCCAAGAAAAAAAATCGATGCAACTTGTCTAAACTCCTTGATGTTAGGTCCAAATAATACAACTTCCCTCTCCTAATACCACAACCAGTAGTCTTCGTTGTTTGGACGTCCTTAATCAGATAAAAGTTAGGCTAAAAATTACAATGCAAGATAATATTATTATTTAAGAAATAGACAAGTGGTTATAATGCAAGGATGGAACAATCGAAATATAATCCAAATTAGAGTATTAGTGAGAGTTAAAGACCCTTCCCTAATGACTGGGGCTTTATAACCATTGGCAGTAGAAAAAAAATTTTGTGAGAACTATTTGAGTTCAAAAACCTATTTAGAATCAAAGGTCATATGATTTGTAGCATCATAATCAATGAGCAATGTACTATTATAAATAGGTGCAAAGACATTAGAAGTCTTACCATCATTATCTATAACTGCTACTAATGTCGAATTCTTCTTAATAGCATCATCATTGGTTTTGGGCTTAGTAACAGTAGTAGTTAGAGTCTTTTTGGAAGTCTTCTTTCAGGGTGCTCGATTATGGTCCTTCCAATCTGGACATCCTGTAAGTTTATAGCAGTGATCCTTAATATGTCCAATTTGGTTGCAATGAGTACATTTGTATATAGGCTTTTCGCCATTAGCGATTAGCTTTGATTTATTCCCAACGATCATAACAATAGCTTTAAGGTTTCTAGATTTACCTTTTAAAGTTTCAAGACATACTACCTCTCACTGAATCAATGGATAACATTCTTCCAAAGTCAGAATTATTTCCTTCCTTAGAATCTATCCATAAACCTATTCAAAAACGTCATCTAAACCTGTTGGGAATATATGCACCCTTAGTCATTTAATCGACTTTCGGTATGCTTCAACATCTTCAGAATCTTTTATGACAATTTTGGCCTGGTGATCCTTTTATTAAAAGACTTTAATTAACTCTCCATAGTATTCAGAGAGAGGACTTCCACTTTGTTTTACAGTGAATGCCTTTTAGTTTCGGGGAAAAACTGCAATTCATCACTTCCATCATGGAAGGCTTTGGCTAGTGTCCTCCTGATTTCATAGACTGTGGGTAATCGTAAGTATTGCTTCATAATCTATGGACTCACAGACGTTGGCAACCATCTTCTAACATTTTGATTTTCAACATGCCACTTCTCACACACATCTTCAAGTTCTGTAGGTGACTATTTTGCGATGGATATAGGAGAGTTTCACCCTTTCAGCAATATGCATATCCATCTGTTATGACCAAACACCATAATTTGATTAAGAAAGAATGATGCCTGCATTAAAACTCTTTTGAATTGAACAACAATAGGAATATATTTTGATTCAGATGATTCACTTTGTTTTTCACTCATTTTCAAAGGTTTTTTAAGCTTTGATTCTAACTTGAAAGATGGGAAGAAGAAGAAAGAAAATACTTATGTTCATAGTCCTTTCTCTAAAATGCACTAGTTATAATGTACAACAAAGGAATAAATCCCAACAATTAATCTTACAACTAGAAATTAAGATTCTAAAAATTATATTTACAGTTGTAAAATCTTAACAATTATGGAGAAAAATCTCAATAATAACTTATTTTGAAGCTTGATCATATTCTTATAGTAACCCTTGAACCGTTTATGAAACAAACACATCTCACCCACCCTAGCTGCACAAATATACAACTTCTAATGGTATTCACATAATGAATTGAGAGAACTTTGTAACTGTTGTAGAGAGGGTTATTTAAGGAATGATAGCTTCTTTAGAGTTTAAGCCTATTTATAATAGGTTTTTGTCATTTTAGTAATTTAATTGAAATTAAATTTTAATTTTAATCAATCTTTAATTAGAATTACAAATAATTAAAATTAAATACCAATTATACTCAAATAAGATCCAATATCTCATGTTGATCCTTATTTATTAAATATCTCATATTTAATCATAAAGTTTCTCAAACTTTATAATAAAGTCCAACTTGATTAAACTATCTTTGTTTTTTTCATTCCGTTATGTATGTGTGACCCACTACCCACTAGATTCTTAAATATACTAGCAATGGACACAAATTAAACTCATTTAATTTATCTTTAATTAAATTCCTTTAATTTATTTTTAATTCTTTAATCAAACGATTCATATCCATAGATCAAGATTAGCGTCTAGAAATATATTATAATCACCCAAATATTGAAGAATGTCAAAGTGGTTTTGACTATCCTTTTCGTGCATGATTTTTTTTTTTGCATTATTCAATCCATTCATCGTATAATGTTCTAATTAGAATAGAGAATGAAATTAATGTCTCCATGTTAGTTCTTTGCCATTAATTATTGATTCAGTTAATGGCATTTGTAAATTATTTTACAAAGCGTCATTTCATCTTCGACAAAGTTTTCTCGAATCAATACTAATCAAGAACAATGGAACATTCTCTTTAATTACTTTAGGATGATGAATCTTATCTTGATCATTAAACTATCTCTATATAGTTCATGCTACATCTAATGACTATTGACTGAATTAATAACGATTATAATAGGTCATAAATAGTATCAAAACGTAGCAATCCTTATACAAGATAACTTTGGAGGCTTCAAATCAAATGATCACTTATACAATCATCACAATGAGAATTTTCAAAGGCATACAAGTAATATTCTAAATGAATTTCTCATATAAGATCAGTTCAGTGAACTAGTTTTATGACAAACACCCACACTTTTGTTTAATTATTTTCATACTTTAGTCTACGAGATCGACTACTTCCTTCATGTGAAAAAATATAATGTGTGCTAGTTTTTTTACGTTCTATCAATGTCTAGTCTTAAAAAACAATGATTAGGAACAATTTTTAAATAATACGTAAATACAATATGAATCTCATAATTAATTAATTATGTCACAATTTCATTTGCAATTTATAATTATTTCATGAACTTTATCATATACATCTAAATATGTATCACATAAAAAATCCTTTAAATAAAGTTATTATTAAACTACAACTAATCGATTGACTCCAAAGTATAAACCAACATAGTGTTTACTCGGTTGGGTTTTCTTTAAATAATCAGCAATCAAATTTATGTGGCTACGAAACTTAAAACAAGGACATAAATTACAGATATGGATTTGTACACGTAAACCTATTTCCAGAACTTGTGGTTGCCAGAGAATGTGCTTTAATTGACAAGGAATAACCATTATAACCATAAAACTGAATATAAATCTGTTTCCGGAACCTGTAGTTGCCAGAGAATGTGCTTTAATTGACAAGGAATAACCATTTTAGCCATAGAACTGACCATTATAACCATAGAACTGAATCTAAGTATTAGATACTAGACAGGGTCAATCGGGTTAGCTAAGACATATTTTCGATTCGGTGGGAGCAGGAAATTTGAAACTAGCAGATTGGGCTGGTTCCGGATATCAACAGAAGAGCATAGTAGATGAAATTAGTGAGAGCGAATATTTTCAGAATACAGTGATACAGTAAGAGTTAACTGAAGCTTGTGATGATCTTTCTTTGTTCATACTCCTGTTGATCTTTAAGTATCTTCAATTACTCTGCTTCAGGTCGCTTTCGCACTTCATTAGACCCCATTAAGTCAAAAAGTGGTCTCATCTTGTCTACTGCATATTCTATTTAACCCCATTGTGGCCTACCCCAGTTAATTATATTGGAAACGTATAAGCTAGCTATACGACAAAGAATCTGCTTTCTTGCAAATATGTAATTTGTAAATCTTGCAGTACCACTCCACTCAAGGAAAAAAATTGTTCTAAGGAGTTCAGTTTTCCTTTAAATTCTCCATCGCAGAATTGGAAAGCAAGGTATGGGGATGAAGATACAAAAGTTCAGGCTTCAATTGATAGCTACACTTCTTTGCTTCTGCTGCATCAATGTTGCAGCAGAAGTGAAGAACCAGCAATCCAAAAAGACATACATAATTCACATGGACAAGTTCAATATGCCTGCAAGCTTCAGTGATCACCTCCAGTGGTATGATTCATCCTTGAAGTCAGTATCAGAATCTGCTGACATGCTTTATGCTTACACCCATGTCATCCATGGCTTCTCCACAAGACTGACACCCCAAGAAGCTGAATCACTTGAAAAGCAGCAAGGAGTTGTGTCTGTTATTCCAGAAAGAAAATATGAACTGCATACGACAAGAACACCAGAGTTCCTTGGACTAGGGGAAAGTGCATCTGTGCTTCCCGCATCTTCATCTGTGAGTGAGGTGATCATTGGAGTCCTAGACACCGGTATCTGGCCGGAGGTAAAAAGCTTGGACGATGCAGGGCTTGGCCCGGTACCAAGTAGCTGGAAAGGGGTGTGTGAGGTGGGAAAGAATTTCAATTCATCAAGCTGCAACCGGAAACTAATCGGAGCAAGATTCTTCTCTGAAGGTTATGAAGCTGCTTTTGGACCAGTAGATGAAACGGTGGAATCAAAATCACCAAGAGATGATGATGGTCATGGAACTCACACAGCAACAACAGCAGCTGGTTCTGCAGTTCCAGATGCTAGCCTATTCGGCTATGCAAACGGCGTGGCACGCGGAATGGCAACTCATGCTCGAATAGCAGCATACAAGGTGTGCTGGCTTGGTGGATGCTTTGGCTCTGATATATTAGCCGCAATGGATAAAGCTGTTGCAGATGGTGTGAATGTTTTGTCCATGTCTATTGGAGGAGGACTCTCGGACTACTTTAGAGACACTGTAGCTATTGGAGCTTTCACAGCAACTTCATATGGAGTCCTTGTATCTTGCTCAGCTGGAAATGGAGGTCCAACTTCAGGCAGCTTGTCCAATCCTGCGCCTTGGATAACCACAGTTGGTGCTGGTACTTTGGACCGGGATTTTCCAGCCTATGTGACCCTTGGTAATGGGAAGAATTACTCTGGCACATCACTTTACAGCGGAAAGCCACTATCAGATTCACTACCATTGGTGTATGCTGGCAATGTGAGTAATTCATCAAGCGGTTATCTTTGTATGACAGGCAGTTTGATTCCTGCAAAAGTTGCAGGAAAAATTGTCGTATGTGAGAGAGGTGGGAACAGTAGAGTACAAAAGGGTTTAGTGGTTAAGGATTCTGGTGGTCTAGGAATGATTTTGGCCAACACAGAAGTGTATGGCGACGAGCTTGTTGCTGATGCACATCTTCTGCCCTCAGCTGCTGTGAGCCAAAAAGTAGGGAATGCCCTTAAAAGCTATGCCTCTACTGATCCCAAGCCAATGGCCACAATCAGTCCTGGAGTCACAAAGCTAGAAGTTGAACCATCTCCTATAGTGGCAGCATTCAGTGCCAGAGGTCCAAGTATGATCACACCCGAAGTACTCAAACCAGACCTCATAGCGCCAGGGGTCAACATCCTGGCAGCTTGGACCGGTGCAGTTGGTCCATCTGGTCTAACCAGAGACAACAGGCGCGTGAATTTTAACATCATTTCTGGCACATCAATGTCCTGTCCACACGTAAGCGGATTGGCCGCACTTGTGAAGGCTTCACACCCTGACTGGAGCCCAGCGGCCATTAGGTCTGCCCTGATGACCACAGCCTATGCAACATACAAAAATGGCGGAACCATACTTGATGCTGCTACTGGAAAGCCATCAACACCATTTGATTATGGTGCTGGACATGTGAACCCAGTAGCAGCTCTCGATCCTGGCCTTGTCTATGATGCCTCTGTTAATGACTACTTGGCCTTTCTCTGTGCTCTAAACTACAGCTCAATTCAAATTAAGCAAGTCACGAACAAAGACTTCACTTGTGACGCAGCTAAGCAATACAGTCTTGGTGATCTTAATTACCCTTCTTTTGCTGTTCCTCTACAAACTGCTTCAGGCATCGGAGGAGGTTCTGGTGCGACAACAACCAGGAAGTATACCAGGACCTTGACAAATGTGGGCACGCCAGGGACATATAAAGTTTCCTTGTCCTCACAGACATCGTCGGTGAAGATCTCAGTTGTCCCAGGATCACTCACTTTCAGTCAAGAAAATGAGAAAAGGAGTTATACGGTTACCTTTGTTGCGAATTCTATGCCATCTGGTACAAATAGCTTTGCACAACTCGAATGGTCAGATGGGAAACACGTCGTTCGTAGTCCAATAGCTTTCAGCTGGACATAAGGATCCTGAAGGACTGCTTGAATTTCTGTTATTCACCGAACATGTTTTATCTGAGTTTATGTGTAATTGATGTATTTTACTTCATGTTTGATGTTCAATAGCTTGGGAGATCAGCAACTTCTGTTAGATAATCCAGTGCGAAGGAAAATAGGTTCAATAATTGTACAAAAGACATTTGCAAAAACAGCAAAATCTTTATACATGAACCGGTTTTCTGGTTGCTCGCCTGCTTCAATTTGGAATCTTCCACCTTTTCTTAGTCCTGCATGTCAGAAACTTAATTCAAGTAACTGCTTAGAAAGTCCTAACATGGCTGCCCATCCATTGACAATTCATGCATCAGGTATATACATGTATAAATTTTTCACCAAAAAGGTTTTCATGTCAGTGATCCATTAGTAGCACCTGTCGACGCAAGCAACGGCTTTGATCTTAAGATCATTACGAGACCCCATTGTGGACCAAAGATGAGACTAAACGACATGGAAGAATGAATTACCTCCACCAAGTCCATTGAAGAATGAATAGGTTTCTCCAGGTTTAAGGGTCAAAGAAAACACCTAAAACAATGATGCAGACTTTAATAGCTTACTGTATATACAAATTGCTTTTTTTTTTGAGGATTAATACTCAAAACTATTTGTAGTTAAACACTGACCCTCCTCCGGAGCAAACAGCCTTCGCATGAGCATCCATTAATGGCCTCTCCTAAGCCGTATGGCTTTGCTCTCTGAATTTATTAGATTATCTTCACTAGAAATGTCTTCTCAGGAATCAACGTTACGGTGGCCGTTCGCATTAACATGTCCTTGTTTTGGCTTTAGCATTTGTTAACTAGTTTAGCTATTTTGGCTTTAGCACTTGTTAACTAGTTTAGCTATCTTATATCCGACTCTTTGTCCAACATCGTAAAGGACAAAGGTCAACGAATGGTTTTGTTATTGCTTTTGATTGGAGTTTAACACCAGCTTGTTAAAGAAATTTGAAGTGTTAATGGCACTAAGCTCCTCTCCTCGGAGACGGTGAAGGTGGGCAAAGAGACGGAGTTAGAGGATGAGTGGGAAGGTAAAATGGTGTGTATAACTGGAGGTTCAGGTTACATTGCTTCATGGCTCGCTAAGCTCTTGCTTGGAAGCGGTTATACCGTCAGAGCTGCTGTTCCTTATCTAAGTTTGAATCACTCACTCCATGTGTTGTTTCTCTGTTTCTTCTCTGCTACTTACTAGTAAGGTTGGATAGATTCTGCTCAATTATAATTTAGTTATATACATAATTTAGTTATATACATCAGATGATCCAAAGAAAACAGAACACTTGCGTGCACTGGATGGAGTCAAAGAGAGACTTACCTTGTTCAAAGAAAATTTATTGGACGAAGGAGTTAAGACGAGTTTGAACCTGCTTATTAGCTGACTGTTGCATTTCAATCCTTATTCATACCTCTTTTGCAGAAAATGTTCATCGCGTGGTTTTGTTTATGCTGTCTACTATAGGTAGATCTAATCGTACCCGCTGTGAAGGGAACGTTAAATGTTCTCGAGTCCTGTGCAAAAGCTGCATCCATCAAGAGAATTATTATAACATGCTCCATGGCAGCAGTTTTCTTCAATGGGAAAGCTCTGACATACTGACGTGGTAGTTGACGAGACCTGGTTTTCAAATCCGTCCTTTTGTGAATCACAGAAGGTATACACTATACAGGCTAATCACTAAGATTTGACCATTCCATTTTTGTTTTTATTTTTCTGTTCTGTCGTCATTTGTCAACAATATGCATCAGAACTTTTATCTATAGAACCCTGTTGATTCTCCAACCCTCTCTCTCTGGAAGATTGTTTTTCCAACTTATTCCTCTTTCTTGTCTAGCTTTGTACGAGCTCTCGAAAACCTTAGCTGAGGATGCCGTTTTCTAAAGAAAATGGAATTGACCTGGTTATAACAAATCCAGGCTGGGTGAATAGTCCTATCTTACAGCCAACGATTAATCTCACAGTGGAGATGATTTCCGATGGCTTAAATGGTATTCATTTCACATATTTGACTTCACTGCCCAGACAAGACTCTATTATTGACACGGTTACTATGTACACGGCTCGAACATTTCCAGATCAGATTTTGACATTTTTTGATGTTAGGTACATTGGCATATTGCCAATGCGCATATTCAAGCTTTCAGATTACCTTCAGCTTGTGGAAGATACTGTGTAGTTCGAAGAGTAGGACACATTGTGAGGTTTTCAAGATTGCGTGAGAACGTTACCCTATTCAGCGCCTTGCTGAATAGTAAGCTTTTTTTTTTTCCCTCAAAATATATAATCAACAATTAATAATGTGAGATCCCATATTGATCTGAGAGGAGAACGAAGTACGTTTTATAAGGGTACGGATAATTCTCCCTCAAAGATGCGTTTTCTTGAGATATTGAAAGAGCAAAACCGTAAGTACTTGTTTGGGTTAAGACTCAAAGTGGATAATATCTATAAGCGAATAATTTAGGACTGTTATAAATAATTTTTATTTTTCAAAATTTTAATTTTATTCAATTTTTAGATAGTTTTATGATGATCACAAAATTTTTTAAACATTAAATCTCTTATTTTACTGCTTTAATTTTTATTCAGATTTTAAAACATCCGTAAATACATTGTAATTCTTATAACAATTTACTCTTTTGGAAACTCAAATTAAAATTTATTTTTATACCTCTTTTATGAGATTTCATATATTTTATTTGGATCGAATTAGATATTACTAAAATATAATAACTTCATCTTTCTAAGATTTTGAATTGCAATACAATTGTGATATTGACATTCTTACCTCTGACAAATTTATGTTATTACAAATTTATTTGAACTTGTTTATATTTGCATTAAATAAATATCTAAATAACAGGATATGTACAAGTCAAACAATGGACTTGTTCAATGCTTAATCAGAGTCAGATATTTATCCAAAAGCAAGCAGAAGATGTTAGACCCGACATTCGGATGAAGAAACGGTCAACCTGGGCAAGAGTTGGAGTGCATCAATTTTGACCGTTGGGCCATTGGAAACGACACCGTTAACGAAATGTCCTCCCGCAATTTTTGGAAATTTACGCGACGACGAGCAAGAAAATCTTGCCCCAACTTTAATTAAACACAATACAATCATGTGGCTTAGTAATTCCCCTTTCGTTTTTTTTAATATAATTTTTTATTTTTAAGCACCAAAACAGCACGCATTCCGATCTCCGGTGGAAAAAAAATTCCAAAAGTTTCCGTGTCCCACGCCTTCTCTCGATTGGTGGCGGCGATCCAGAGAAGAATCCAGGAGCTAGGAATTCCTTCATTGGTTGATCTTTGATTTTAATTTTTGTAAGAAGTGAGTAGTTGGGGGTTTTAGATATTTGTTGATCGGTGGTTCTTCCAATTTTGGGGTATTAATGACGTCGAGCTTTGATCGATGGGAGAAGGATCCCTTTTTCTCTGCGGCTGAGGAAGTTCAAGAATCGGCCGACAGGTATCGGCCGTTGTAATTATTACCATTTCATCGTTTGAACTTCCTTTTTTCCTTTGATGTTTGGTGCATAATTAATTGGTCTTCCTATTTCAATTGTCTGGTAAGTTATTGAAAATGGAGACTGGAGTCTTTGGTTCATGTTTATTAGCATTTGTGTGTGTGTGTGGTTTTAATGGATTTAGGAGACAGCTGCTACATTATTGGATTTAATTTCGGTTAGGTTGATGTGTTAAAATCTGGTGGATTTTATGTTCGTGTTGCTTATATTTTATTTTTGTGGGTGATCTCTGAAGGATGGAATCAACTTATAGAACATGGGTTCATGCGAAGAAAGACGCATCTCGGATGTGGAATTGCGAAGAACTTTACCGCGACCTACGTACTGCCCTTGGTACTACTAAATGGCAGGTCACTTCTCCTTCACCTTCACTTGTTTCTGTGGATTGCACTGATTTTTCCATAGAATTGTGAGTTAGTGGAAATCAACTTGATTCTGTATTGTGAACATTGCAGTTGGAGGAGTTTGAGCGGGCAGTCCAGTCAAGCTACATTAAAAGCTTACGTGATGATGCGAGAAACAGGCATCATGAATTTATATTGGCAATTGAGGATCATATTTTGAAAATTCAAAGCTCATTAAGAGCAGCTCCAGTTTGTGAAGGAAAGACATCATTGCCTTGGGTGCATTTGGATGAAGGAGAGAGCAATGAACTTGCGTTGTTTTTATCTGGTGTGCCTGAAGATAATACCACTTGGAAGAATCACAGTAGGGACCCTGAAAAGTTGCAAGAAACGGAAAGAATGTTAGACAATGAATGTTCAAAGAACTCTACCCAGTCAGTTGAGCGGAGTTCTCTGGAATCTAGAGAGGAGAAACCTCATGGGCATAGAAGGACGGCAAGTGCTAGTGCTGACATTGGTGCTTGGAAAATTGCAATCACTGATAATGGCTTTCAACCGAATTCCTGTATTGCGCATCTTCCTCCACCCCCACGAAAAGTACCCAGTTTGTCTGGAATTTTTGGTTCTATGGAATCTGCTTACAAGTTTAAGTGGCCAAAGAATGGTGTTCGAAAATGGAAGGCAACAGATTGTCATCAGGACTCGAATACTGCTCCATTACAATCTTCAGAGTTGGCTAGGGTGTGTAGTTTGCTCCTTGCTAAATCTAGTTATCTTAATTTACGTTGTGGAAATGCTTCATTATTGAACTTTAGTGATTATACTAATTAATTCATTGCTTTTCTTAATTTTCTGACAGGGCATTAATGCATGTTATGAAAAGACTAAGAGTTGCCTTGATGGTTATGATGAATGTTGTGAGAAGCAACTTTACGGCTGGTATGGAGCTTTGCAAAGACAGCTTCAACGGTCTCAGTACCAAATGCAATATAGTCGACCTGTTCAAGCAGCTTTTTCACTAGTTCTCATTTTCTTGATCAGTGAGCATCGCAAACTCGTGATGTTATTCTGTGGTCTCTGTGATTTTAATGTTGCCTTTAAGCATGAATAAGGTTGATGATCCATAACGTGGATGATTGGTACATGGTTGTTATTCGCTATGAACATAGAGTTTGTTTTTGTTCGTGGATTTTACGACTATACAAGGCTTGTTTCCAACAGAGGCAGGATTTTGCTTTATGTGTTGCCATTGGACTTAAGGGCATGATTCTTTTGAAAACGTGCCTTGACAGACAGTATTCTTCTCATGTGTCTAATTCAACTATATGAAGCATCACGTTGAAAATTTCTGTTTCTTCTTTAGAAAATCCACCCATATTAGTTTTTCGGCTGATGCTAGATTCTGGGCGTTGTTTTTTGTTTCAAGTGTTTAATATTCTTTTGGTTGCCCTTTTAGGGTATTTTTTTCAGTTGCTGAATCTCGGAACTGTCATTTTTCTTGTGAAAATCTCTCACTACATTGAAGTGCTTTTGTAGTTTTGCTTTGTTTTGAAGTCCATCATACTCCAAGTTATCTTCGCCTATCTTGCATACTCCTTATGGCTTCATCTAGACTGAATTAATATCGTTTATCTGTGTTTTCATTTTCCACTTTGGTGCAAAAGTTGTAAAAGGATGCTTTCATTCTGCACTGCATATTCCAATGTAACAAGTAGAATAGGCAGAATCATGTCAAAAGACTATTTTGACAATTAAATTAATTTTAGAATGGACTAGGCCAAACTTTGCAGTTACAATTTCCAGAACATCTACATGCTTGATTGGACTCAGTTGGGACAAATTGACCTGTATGAATTTGTAGAAGATGTTTAGTACGATTTTAGGTTTATCTTAAGGAGTGTTTGACCTTTCAGTATTCAATATGATGTTTTCTATATTTTGATGATAGTTATTTAGGAGAAAACAAGAATGGGTGCTTTATAGGATGCTTTCCTAGGGTCATGGACACTGATGTTATGGACTCTCTTTGCAGTGTTGATATTGTTGCGTGTACTGTGAAGGGCAATACAGACTCTGCGGGACTGCGTCCTGCATGTTAGAACAGTGAGCATTAAGTTGAGAGGAAGGTATGCAATATAAATGCCGTAGTCTGAGGCCAGAGGTCTGAGAAGTTACTCTAGCAGCCAACAGAGCAGAGAAAATTGGTCAAAGAATGTCCGCCCGATGTGCTAGTGGATCTTGTAACATATAAATGTACTTTTGGCTGAGGCTGTACTCTTCCATGCAGTTTAATTAATACAATTCTTTCCAAAACGACACTCTGAAACATTAATTAAAAACTGTTAGATTATTGCTTGAAATTTTGTGCACACATTATTTACTATTATTTGATAAATGCAGATAATAAATTTATAAGCACTTTGGAGTGATATCAGTACAAAAACAAGCTTAAACTGCTTAGCTGGTCCAACCAATGTTCCACGGGGTATTATTTGGTAAGCTGTAAGCACAAAGGATAGTACAACAATCAACAAACCCCAACAGGAATACCAAATTTCGCTTACAAGTCTCCAACCTACGGCTACCTTATTATTTTCTTACAACATGAAAAAAGAAAGCAAAATGCAAGAGGAGCAGGAGGCGCAATTTCAATTTCAAGGCACAATCTTGTAGGCTTTGACCTTATCAATCCAAGAAATGAAGGAATTCTTGGAATTCCTAAACCCTAAAAACCCATGCTCCTTACTCTTATTCATGCTCTGGATCATCGACGCTCCGGACAAGATCAAATCACTAAACCACCACACCCCGACCTCATCAAGCTTTGTGGGCTGTAATTGATTCTCCTTAACAATCTGCTCCCATACGCCTTCCTTACCCTTCATAATCTCCACCAACCTCACTCTCTCAACACCCTCCTCCTCCCCAAACCCATACTCCTCAATCCCAAACTGCTCCGCCAAAACCTTCCACAAATGCTTCCACTTGAAAACGTCACCGTTGTGGATGTTAAAGGCTTCGTTTTTTGCATACGGGTCCACCGCCGCCCATATATGGTGCTCCGCTATCAGATCCGCATCCGAAGCAATCGCGTAACTTTCCCACGCATCTTCGGTACCAGGAAACACCAATCGCTTCCCTTCGTGTTTGCATATCGCGGCGTATACGCATAGCGTCCCGATTATGTTCATCAAACTATACGGAGAAAACCCCCATATTTGATCGGGTCTGTGTACGGACCATGTTAAGCCCTCCTTTTTTTGCACCTGCTCAAACATGATATCTTCCAATGTGTAATAGAAATTCGGCAAGTCCAACCTAGGCATATCCTCCGTGAAAGGCGGATCGTGCGACACGCCTTTGCCGAGCGACTCGAAAGGTCCGAGGTAGTGTTTAGCTCCGGTTTGGAGACAGATGTGTCGCAAATCGGGAGCGTTTGGGATAACGGCGTTGAGGACGTTACGGAACATACGGCCGTTTATTTCACAGTTCTCGACCTCCGTGGATCTGCTGGCCCAGGTGACGTAGAAGATGTGAGTGACGTCGGTGAGTTGGGAGAGCTTTGATTCCGTGTCGGCTGGGTCGGAGACGTCGCACTGGATGTAGTCTATCGGGTGGTCGGCGTTCCACTCAGGGCGTGTACGGCGTGCCACGCCGTAAACCCTCCATGGACCACCAGGAGTGTCGGAGAGCGGTAAGATCTCGGCCAAACTGTTACCGACTATTCCGGTAATGCCCACAACTAATGCTACGCTCTGGTAGCTTCGTGGAGCTTCGTCTTCTTCGAATTTCTTCTGTAAAATTACAATCATAGATTTTAAGATACCATTTACAGAATAGAAATGACACTTCAATGAATAAAGACTGAACCTTGGCAGCGCCAATCGCACCGGCCCACCACCAGCTCATCTTTTTATCGGAGAGGAACTTTGCTTTCTCGTCGGGCAGCTAAAAGTTTGTATGTGGCAGGTATAACGAGAAGGTCTGGTATATATACGGAGAGAGAGACCTTGAGAAGATTAGAGTGGAACGGCAAGTTTCGGTTTTTTGTGTACAAAATTCAAGTAGGCGTGGTACAATTCAGACGGAAACCATGGATAGCTACGTACAGGAGAAAATTAGGTATATTTGGTTACGGATTATTAATGGAATAAAATAAAATGTAATATATTTGATTGAGACGAGAATTTATAGTGAAATAAAATAGGAAAATTTTATATTACATTTTATTTTATCTTTAAAATAAAAAAATTTTGATTTGAAAAATTTCAGATGAAATATAAAATAACAAATAATTTTATACTATATTACATTATAAATTTTCCATCTAAACAACATTTCATTATATTATATTATGAATTTTTCCATTTCTCTCGAATTACAAATTTTTAATATTACATTATTTATATTCCGTTCTATTATAAACAATTACGTTCTATTCTATTTTATTCCGTTCTCTTTTATTAAAAATTTTACGGTCCAATCAAAATATTGGAAACTAAAATCTCTTATATATTTCCCGTCCTCTAATTGTTTTGATTGGATAGTATTAATTATTACGTCGTTTAAGTCTGTGTTTGAAAACTTCCAATTTCTATGAAATTAGGTTTTAGGACGGGAACACCATTTGGATACAAGTAACGATCACGTCCATATACACCCCCTTGATCATTCCTCAGAATTGGTTTAGAAAAAAAAGAGCGACAAGAAGGAAAGAAAAAAAACAAAAATGCAATTTGGCAACGGTGAGTCAAATCCGCAATCTCCGACCAGTCAAAATAAAGGGCACTTTTCATAAGGGTTTGATTAGGTCTTTCACCTAAGATTATACACCAAAAGGTCAGACTCAATTTTAAGTCCTCACTTCAAGTTCATGGACAACAGCATTCATACAGAACCGAGAATATAGGTGAACAACTATGCTCTATTTACAGATTGAGAAGAACATTGACCCAGCTCCAAAACTTACGAGTTGAAGTTATGAATCACCCAGGCCAATAAAAACTAGTGATGTGAGCCAGTGTTGTAATATACGGTCAACAAACCTTGCCTCTGCCTAAACATTCGTCCTCCACATTGTATTGTTAGCCACATTTTCATGAGACCCCTCCAATGCAGCAACTTTTGCTGAGGTAGGCATGGCCTGCTTTACCCTCAAACCCTGAGGAAGTTCACAAGTTTCACTTACCGATGCGAATCTTAATTCTGCCGGAGGAATGAAGCAATCCATTGACAAGCCGGGAACGTTAAATGCAACTTCCTCGATTGCCCATGCTTCTTCCATTCTGGTCCTCTTGTGGCTCATTGCCGTATCTCCAAACCGGAAGAGAGTTACAACAGAACGTCCGGAATGAGCAATCATGATTCCATCCACAGGCTTATAATCATCAAGGAAAGAATTGATTGTGGTCTCCCAGTACACAGCATCACCTCCATTGTTTTGGATTCTGGTCAAATGAGAGTCTTCTAAATGAACAAGGAGGCCTGTCTTTTGGCTAAAATAGCCAAACAACACATGCCTTATAATCTCTGCTGGCCCTTCACTTCTAGCCTTCAAAGTCGCAGGATCAGCACATATCTTGAGGATAAAGCAATCATCTTCATTTATCCTCTTTTCCCCAATGCACCTTGCATTGGTAAACATGCTGGCAGTTGTCCTCGGATCAAGCCCCTGCAAAGAAAATTGAAACTGAGTCTCACAGTGTTTTAAGTTTGTGAACGGTCCTTTCATTTTTCCAAAAAAAAAAGGTTTGTGAACAGTCGAACAAGTAAAAGACAACACTACGTTTCACCTGAAGTGCACGGCGTAATGGCCTAACAGGACCTTTTGCAGCATGTGGACCAAGCCAAGGTGTATGCCTCCACACAAGCTTACCATTGCAGCCAGCATGAACTTTACTTCCACCAAGTGCAAGTTCCACATACCACATGTCTGGATTCATTTGCCACAGGACAAAGCCACCAGACTCTGCAGCTTTGGAGGCATTCCGGTTCTTTGTAACTTTGTTCGCGGTCTCAAACTCAGAAGCTATCATCCTCACTTTTCCCATGGCATATGCATTGTGTATGGAGTTTTGAAGGTTTTGTCCTCCTGAAGCTGCCGTGTACTGCTGCAATATGTACTGAGCAGAAGATGTTTCCTGCCAGGTAAAGGATAGCCTTAGTCCTTAGAGACACCATAAGAAAGAAACATACCAAACACCACATTTCTCTAACTTATTTTCAAAGTACTGATACAGATACGGAAATGAACTCTTTTCAGTACAGTTTATTGTACTACCAAAACAACCATACTAACACGAAAAAGCTGGTAGAAAACTCAAAACAATTAGCATTACTAATTTGATGCCACCCATAACACCAAAGATCACATCTTTAAGCAATAGACAAATAGAGAGAGAGAGAGAGAGAGAGAGACTAACTATTGGAGTGTCTTTAATACTAAGATGAGGCAAAGGCTCAGAGCTGCTAACGTGCACAGGAGCGAGCGGCGCACCCAAGACACCAAGCAACAACCTCAGATCGGACCGTTTGCACACATTCGAAGAGGCAATAGAGGGTCTTGTCGAAAGCTGTCCCTTCAGCCACTGGCCCCACCTTCCCTTTGCCCTTGACTCACCGTTGTTGTCGTGGTCCGGGCCCTCCTTCAACCGCGACAATGCCTCCGCGGGCCTCAAGCTCCCCAATCTCCCAATAACCCACGTGTCAAGCTGCGCCACGCGTCGCCCACCACGTCCCCTCCTCCTCCTCAACAGACTCGACATGGGTGAAGCACTTAATTAATTATCTTCTTTAAAATTAAAATAGGTTAGGCCCTTTCTAACCCCGTTTAAAACAACTTGTTAGTTTTACTATCGTTTAATTAATGATGTTTTGGTCAGTCGCGTCATCTTCCAGTATCGTCCTAAACTGATGGCTTTTACCAAAAAAATTTATGGGCATGTGCGATGTTGCCTGGGCCTCCATGCGGAGAACCTTTGATCAGGGGCATTAACGCTTGATGGACTCGTCTTATAGCAAACGACTTCAATGGGATGTGCTAGGCGTACTAGACTATTAATATTTATTTCTGAATGCATTTACCTCTTTTATTAATAAAAAAATTCTTTATTTAGTGAGTGATATTTGAGCGTGATTTTTTGGTGTGTGTAAGTTCTAATTAATAACTTCGATAATGTGCAAGCATACGGGTCGTTTACTTAGTATTTAAGCCCACAAAGAGAGATATTCTAATCCTATAATCTAGGCCAAATAATTTGCAGTAATTCAAAATGTGACAAAACTAGGGCAAGAATTTAATTTAATCATGCAACTCAGTTTTAAGAATCAATTACGAAAATATTAACAAAGTAGTTGTTGCAACACACACTCAAGAATTAACCTAAAGAAACTATCAATTGAGAGAAAGGAAAATTTTTACCTATCTTTAACGTTAAACTAATCGATTATGAATTATCAGATCTTTTGAAAAATTACTCTATCTCGAGTTATAATCATTAACCCTAAATTATAAAAACCTAATTAGATTATAGAAAATTGCAAATTCTCAATTAGCAATTTATCCAAAACTATAATTAGATTTGAAGTTATCTAATAACGATCGGAAACTTATGTGAGATTTCTCTTCACACAATTATCGATTTTGTTAATTCCTTGTTCTTATAAATCACCTAACTCTCGTTAGCCTAATTTAATTATTTTTCACTCGATTCACTCTTACAGTCTACTACCAAATTAACTATGCAATCATAGAAATCAATCACAATAATTCCAATAAACATAAAACAATCAGTTTTTATTAAATCAAAGATAAAAAAACTAGAAGGTGAATATAGAACATCCCAACATTCACAATCTTATCATCAAATTGATATTTCTAATTTTATACAGTAATAAAAATTAAAAAATGACAGGAAATACGATTCTAAATGGAGATGGGAGGTAGCAACGTCAGAAACTTATGATCCGGGAAGTACGTCAATGTCACTTCTTCTCCAGTTCTCTCTTGCGTCTTCTCTTTCTTAATCTCTCAACAATTCTCTCTAGGGTTTCTCTCCAAATATGGCTGATGCAAAAGCTCCATCTTTATTGGGCCCAAATAGTTTTATTAATTTTATTAAGCATGATTTGAATAAATTTTGTGGTCTTGTTAGGTAAATCATTTTATTTAGAGTTTAATTAGCATGACAATGTTAGGAGGATTTATAGCATGGATTGATGGAATTAAAGTATTAATGTTGTAAGGTGATATAACATTAAAATTGGAAGATCACTTAAGGTTAAAAGACATAAGGTTTATATTAAAGGGCAAAAGGGACATTTTTGCGATTATTAAGAGTGTAGAAGAAGAAAAATTGTGAGTGAGAAGAGGGAAAGAAAGAGAGTGTCGTGGAAGGAGAGGAAGAAAAGAGAAAAGTTAGGATTTTTGGAAATTCTTGAAGAATTTGAAGATTTTGTGGCTAAAACAAGTAAGTATGAGCATTAACCCTTCTTGATTGTTAGATGAAGCATATTTAGGGATGGTTAGAAGTGAAAATAAAGTGAATATGTGTAGGTATAAATTTCTTAGTGTTTGGTTAATGATCAAAAGTAGATTATGAATTTGTTGTGAATGATATTGGATTGGAATTGTGTTGAAAATGAAGTAAAAGAGATGGGTTAGTGATAAGATGGGTTATATGTTGAAGGTGGGAAGGAAGAAGATGGAAAATATCCCAAAACATGTTCTCGGAATGGGTTTCTAGACATTTTCGCTGAGGCGAACTTCTAGGTTTCGCCGCGGCGACATAAAACATGTTCTAAGAGTTGGTTTCTGGACAATTTCGCCATGGCGAACTTGGTTTTACAGCGGCGAATTTGGTTTTTGCCGCGGTGAACTTTCCAGCACAAAATATGCTTTGGTATTTTGGGCATAACTTTTGGTGTAGTTATCTAAATGGACTGATTTTTAATTTGTTGTAAACTAGAGACATAGAGCTACAACTTGTATGATGAAATGGAGTTCTATTTCAGTCTCTAAGCATTTTAAAAATTTGGATGAAAGTTGAGAATAGAATGATGTTTTAGTATAAAAACAACCTAAAAATGTTTAGGGTATAACTTTTAGAGTACTGAATCAAATTGAATGATTTTAGTGTCATTAAAAACTTAAGACAATGGGCAATATTTCTGTAGAAGAAAGTATTATCAATACTTGATCAAAATGATCATGGAAAATTTGACCCGAAGGTTTGGATTTATGGAAGGGTTTTGGTTCATGAAGCTTAGAAAATGCATGGGTTTAAGTACTCTAAAATCATTTCAATGAATGTATGTCGGACCCTGTTTCTGGAGCACAGCTATTGCATTCGGATACCAATATTTTTACACAACCACTTGCATTCAAACTAACCCCTTTTTGGCTCATCTCCATTCCAACATAAATATGTCGAAAGATAGCAATGGTGAGTCTCCAATTTGCATATGAACATGCTTCGGGTCAATTAGCATAACTTCTTTACTTCTTCTTCTATGTTTGGCCTATTGTCTGTGTTTTATCGTCTGTCTTTGACTTTTATTGTCTGGGTTTGACCTCCTATCGTCTATGTTTTATCGTCTGTCTTTGACTTTTATCGTCTAGGTTTGACCTCCTATCGTCTGTCTCTCATTTGCGTCTGCCTTTCATTTGCGTCTGCCTCTCATTTACGTCTGCCTCTCATTTAAGTCTGCCTCTCATTTTCATCTACCTCTCATTTGCGTCTGCCTCTCATTTGCATCTGCCTCTCATTTGTGTCTACCTTTCATTTGCGTCTGCCTCTTATTTGCGTCTACCTTTCATTTGCGTCTGTCTCTCATTTATGTCTACCTTTCATTTGCGTCTACCTCTCATTTGCGTCTGCCTCTCATTTGCGTCTGTGTGTGATGTCAGCACAGATGATTCCTTTCGTCTGTGTTGTTCCTTTACGTCTGTGTTTGACGTCATCACAGACGATACTCTTCCTCTATATTTTTCCTTTGCGTTTAGAATACAATCTCTCCAATTCTAACATACTATTCTACTACAAACTACCTTGGCAATTTCAACAGAGAAGAACATGCACATGTACGTTTCATTATCCTAATCTTCAAATATAACAAAATCAGACATGGAAAGGAATTCAATCTCACTTTCTCATTTTTAAACACAGTCAGAGTTTGTTACATGTCAATATACACATCAAAACTTAAAACAAAAATACAAAAGATTCTCATGTTTGACATGCCTCTAAAGCTATCCAAAAATGTTCACTAACTTAGTACAAAAGACTTTTAGCTATCTTGGAGTTTTTGATGCCTTGCAAGGATCACTGATCTTCTCGATCTAAACCTGCGGAGTGGGAAAAATATTGAGTTGAGCTATACAGCTTAGTGGCTAATATATTTATAGCCATCAGTAATTAGCACAAATTCAAACATATATATATATATATATAGGTACTTAGCAATCCAAGTATTCTCAATTAAGCAGATTAATGTAGAATACATAACATCCAAATGCATTATGCTTAACAATTCAAAGATGCAATGCACAAACAAATGGCTCGAGGGTTCCATAGAAACAGAATAGAGAAACCGAAGTTTACATCATGAACAGAATGAGTTCTTTTTCGGAGCTCATATGCCACAAGTGGGCAGCCGGGAGAAGGCTCTTGTCAACGTGCACATGACGAACATAATGGTTCCACTCTCGCCCAAACAAAAGCACATATTCATTTAATCATATGCTCAGACTTTTATGCTTGTTTATCTTTTCATTCAAAAAAAATGCCATGACTTATTTCAATGACATAACTTGATCAAAATTCATAAATCACATGCATTTTCAATAATCACAAAATTCACTAACAAGCAAATTGTGCATGCACACACATATAGGCAAGAATTTGCCCAATCACACAATAACTATAAATACATTACCCACCTAATTCACTTGACAATCGAACTTCACTGTTGTCTTTCCTCTTCGCCTTGGATCGGACTTGTTTGGTTTCCTTGAATCTCTATCAACTAGTGAGATTCTTGGCTATAAAGAAAGCTCTTCCCTTCCTCTTTCTTTTTCCCTTCTTGAGTAACCCCAAATTCTCTTTTTAAGACTAAGAAAATTTGTGACCTAGTTCAAAGCTCTATTCTTTTTAACTTCATCGAAACCTCTCTTCTTCTTTCTCTCTCTTCCTTTTTAATTTTCTCTCCTTCTTTCCTTCATTCACATTTTTAGGTCTTCTTATTTACAAGACAATCTTTTCCTCTTCCCATTCTACCCTTAATGGGTGAGAGAAGTCCACCTTACCCTTCCTTTAATGCCTTAGTACTTCTAACCTTAAGTAATCTTCCAAAAATGTCCTTATGTACCATACAACATCAACACTTTAATTCCATCAATTCATGAATTAATCCTCCTAAACTTGACATAATAATTAACTCCAATTAAAAATGATTTATTTAACAATACTACAAAATTTATTCAAATCATGCTTACTAAAATAAAATAAAAAAATTCGGGGCCCAACAATGTATTTCTTAGGAATCTCAAACTAGAATTCCTATTGAAATTGGGATTTTGTTATTGTTAAAGGAAATCAAGAAGGTGATCAAGAGAGGCAAGAGGAACAAGAGGAAGGAAATCCGTAAGCCACTTTTATAATCAAGGATTTTCAAGGTGGGTTACACTTTTATAATTAAGTAATAAGCCCCTAATGTTTCTTCAAAACCAAGAAAGTTTTAAAATGCTTTAAAATGTGTTATAAATGTGCCACATGTTTGTATATGAATTGTGTCATTGTTTTATGAAATGAATGATGAAAATGATCTTTTGAAAAGATATTAATTTTTGAAATGATATTATGGTTATGAAATCAAGTTTAAGAAAAATGCCTTTGAGGCCATATGTTTACAAGTTGTGAAATGCATGATTATGTGGGTTTGTAATGGTCCCCTAAGTTAAGTCAAGTGTACTTTGATAAAAGGCTTCTCCCGCCTACTCGCTAGTGAAATGGAGCTCCTTCATGGACTCCCATAAGTTCATGACTACGCAAGACCATTAAGTAGAATTGCAATAGTATGTTTTGTTCACGGCTACACAGGACCCTTATAAGAAATATATAGTACGTTCTATTTTGGATCCACCCAAACCATTTTGATGTGCTTATATGTTGACAAGTTTATTCAATGCATGATTTAAATTGCTTATAAAGTGTTTGATGATTTGAGAATTGAGGAATATGTGTTTATGATTCAATGTAAACTATTTTAACGATTTTACTTGTTGCTGGTTATAAAATTGTTACCCACGAGCTTTAAGCTCACCCCCATTCTCCTCCCCTATTCAGGTGATAAGCAAGAGACTAAGTAAGTCAAGAGTCAAGGCATCACTCCAGATTGCATGCTTTGTTTTGTTAGTTTTTGAAGTTAGATATGTAAAACAATGCTTTGGTTGCATTTTAAGCGATTCTAGTTTTTATAAACTTCGTATTTTGGATTATGTTGTAAGGGGGCTCGAAATGTCCACTAAAGCGTTGTAAAACTCCTATTTTTGATATTAATGAAGTGTATATATATTGATTTTGTATATGATTCTCCTTATGTTTTTACAAAGTATTCGATTTTAGAAATGGGATTAAGATTTTGAGAGTTTGTTTGTGGTTAGGTTCTTATCAATTTTTGTTTACAAATGAATGTGGTTGAAAGAGTTTAAGTTTGCATGTAGTAATATAGGACATCTTGGGTTGAGGGTTCAGTCTACAGGGGTTTTCGCCGCGGCGAAGCCAAGAGTTCGCCACAGCGTAATTCACCCGAAAGGTCAGTGAGGTTTACTCACATATGTTTGCTGTAGCGAAAATAAAATTTCGGGTTTGTCATGGCGAAGTTCAATATGTTCGCCGCAGCGTAAAATTTTCGAAGGGTTTAAGGGATTTTCCCGCACAAGTTCACCGCGGCAAAGATACTTGACGTCGCGGCGAAGCCCGCCTTTGCTTCTGAATGATTTTTCTTTCAAATCTCTAACTTCTAAGCCCTCCTCCACACTCAAACTTCACGATCCCAAGCCTGATGTTGGGCTTCGGAAACGGGGTCCAACAATATTTCTGTTCTTGGTATTCTATTTATGTTCTTTTGTGTTTTGGATTGAACTAAGGTTTTTTCGGGGTACGAAAGTTCCAAAAAATTCCTGAAAACGCGAAGTTTGGAAATAGTTACGTATATGCCCGATGCAGGCCACAATCGTGGACTATGCCAGGCCTTTCTGCCACAATATTGGGCTATGTAATTGGCCCCAATTTGCTTCGAAACTTCTCCATTCTTCGATCTTTATCTTGAAACACTAACAAACATATCAAAATACCTCAAAAATATTATATTTAAGCTCAAAGGATTGTTCTAACCTATAAAACACTTAAACACAAATAATTAATAACTAATACAATTCTAATCTAAACACATACTAAATGATTAGATTAAGGGATAAACACATATTAAACTATGCCTTAAAATACGATGCAATTTACACTTATTAATATTTCTGGTTATTGTCTATTCAATAAGTTTTGTTTAGACCGTTCATACTAATCATATATAGTATTAGGATCTAAACTGGTTGAATAGAAAGTTTTAGTTTGGAGAACAATAAAAAAATCAGGAGGACTCTATATAGGCATGGAAGTGACCTATATGTGATTTCTTTTTTTTTTTCATAAATTGGTGTGAGTGCGAGTTTTAATTGGGAGACATACAATGTCTAACACAAAGTGAGAGATAAGCTTTTAGTAAACACTTCGTGATAAAGAAAAACTTAGGCCTGATTGTTTTTATTTTTATTTTTATTTTTTGTTTCTATTTTTAAAGTCAGTACAAAATTTGTTTGTACGAGTTTTAGTTTTACTTTCTTCTGGTTTTTAAAAATTATGAAAACCAGATATTTATTTTTTACTTTTTCTTTATATTATAATTTATTATCAATTAAATATATATTATTTAATTATTTTATATATTAATTTTTAATAAGAATTATGAATAATTTGATTTATTTTTAATTAAATTGAATAAATATAATTGAATTTAAAATATTCTTGAAAATATTTAAATTTAAAATAAATTTTGATTTAACAATTAAAATATATTTTATATAAAAATAATTTTTAAATTATAATTTTGTTGATAATTTGTTAATAAATTTTATATAAGAAATTAAAACAAAATTTTTAATTAAAAATAATTTATCTTTAATATTTATTTAATATGTAATTATCATCCATGATAAAAATATAAGACATTAACAACTAAATTTTTTTTATTTTTGTTTAAAAATAGAAAACGAAACCGAAAATTGAAATCCAAACAACAACAATAATGTAACACCCCACTCCCGCTGGATTCGAACCCGATATCGATGGTGATACCCGAGTTCGTGCCCCGCGAGGGTGGCGTGTCACATCACTTAACAATTAAGAACTCGATATAAATTTTCTTTTGAATATTCTAATCAATGATCA
>JANQBM010000002.1:3106725-3129019 GCA_025594535.1 Erythroxylum domingense | reverse complement strand
AATGCAGGAAGATACCTCCTAAAAGAGTTGTTGGATCGTTTCCATTCTGGAAGATTCCCAAGCAATATGCACCACTTACCCTTGTATGCTACAGAAAATGGAACAAGATGAAATGGGAAGAAAAAGAGGAAGCGAACAGGAAGATATGGACATGAAAACAGAGAAGGGAGAACCAAAGGGTAAATATAAACAAATTAATTGAAGAGAAGGAGAGGCTCCAAATAATGAATCATGACTAGGCAATTACCCGAAATAGATAGTTCTCTGGAGATAGAGTCAATTTCTGACCATTACCGAAAACCATGTCCACATGGGGGAAAACTTTTGATAGTTCAGAGACTTCCCTACAACAAATTTCATGTGACAAAGGACAAACAGGTTCATCAGATTTGAAGAGACAGAGCACTGAAGTGAAGAGGGGGAAAATAGTTGAAGAAAAGTACTTTTGTATTCTTATCAAGAGTAATACCTTCCAGCACCAGTAAAACAAACATCATTGTAACTAGGATCAGGGCCATGGATCTGTTTGAGGGATTGGATTTCCTTTATAACCTGCATTTTGACAGAAAATTCATTGCAAATCAATTATGCAATTACAGTTTCGTTTACAACCTGAAGGGAACAGTTATCAGTCTCTATGCAATATTCTCCAGGTAGAGAAGCAAACACAACTTGGCTCTGGGAATATGCTTCAAAGAGTTTAAGCTACAAAAGAGCACGCATAATGCCACTTTTGGCCTAAGTCAAATAGGGCACGGTGATCACGGCATGTAGCTACCTTTATAGGGAGATCTACAACTACAAGCTATGCCAGCAAACATTACTAAATCCTGGAGATCAATTTCATCTCTTAAGAAGAACAAAAATGCAACTCTCTTAGAGAACCTATATAGAAACTAAATTAAAAATTGTGAAGGGCAAGTTAAGATGTTGCAGTAAGAAATGAGAAATCCGCATACTGAGAAATCCGCATGGTTCACAAACACCTCAGTACAGCATTTACACACCTAATCATGCTGGCTTTAAAACTATGCAGCTCATAGTCCAAGATTAGAAATGCAAATAATCAAACAATTTTATCATGAACAGGCCCTTTTCCTTTTCAGGAAGTATGACCACAATTCCTTTCTTAATAGTCAAGATTGCTTTCCATAATGCTTTACTAAGAAACAGAGGAACTCAAGAAGAAGAAAAAAGAGGAAGCAGCAATCTAAAGGTGAAAACACATGGTATAGAGTATGAATCAAGCCCGTAGAAGGACTTTACAAACTTGCTTTTCTATGCAACTAAAGAAGTTAATGAAGATATCTTACAGCATCTTTAAAGGCACGAAAAGCTTCTTCTGGAAAGTAAGCATAGGTAGTCCCACTATCCATAACAGTTCCATGGTTTCCATCAAAGATTTCTGGATTCAATTTCAAAGGCTTTCCAGCAATATGTAATTCCTTGAGATCAATATTGTAATAAGGACTGCCAGCCAAAAAATATGTCGTATGTGTAAGATGTGCTAAATGTAGAAGCTCAAAAACAACTAATTTCCAATTTGAGAATGATTTATACCTACGTAAGGGGTCAGAATGGGAGAAAATCATGTCCTGGGGAGGAGAAATTCTTCCAAGAACCATTTCACCACCACCCAAATCCATCCCACCATAGCACAAAGAAAACGAGTCACTAATGACACCTTTGTCCACAAGTTGATCCACAATACTGAGCCGACCAGCACCCAACCCCATTATCCCGTCAGCACGTTGACTATAAAGATCACCAGTTTCCCGGTCCGCACATCCAAACACAGCTCGTTGGGGTGCGAGTTCACTTCCCTTGCCAAAAGAAATAACATCCTTTGCAAGAATACCACTGCTCGAACTCTGTTCAGCATAACGACTTTTATAAACGCACAGCTTCCCTTCATCATCACAGTTACAGCTAGGATTGCAACTCACATTTCGAAAAGTGCTGGACAATTCTGGTTGAAACATGGGATCCTAAATACAGCAAATTCACTCTCAGACAACTAATAAAGCATTTATAGACAAAATTTCAGTTAAACTGACCAATTCAATTGCATATTCCAAGGTAATTAGACAAACATCTAAATTTACTCCTTACAACGAACTTGAACCAGAAGTATTCTAACTACTAGATCTAAAACATTCAAGAAGCGAAACAGAGGACAAACCTGGTGCTTGCCGCACTGCTCACAGCCCGAGCACGGAACATACGTGACGGTACTACCTGTGTCCACTATAAGAGCGAATGCTTGAGGAGGCGTCCCAACATATAACCGTACCTCAAAGTAGCTGCAATTGAATCGAAATGAAAATATATCCACATTAAATCTCCGAATGCAAAACAATAGTCAGCGACAGAGATTAATACCCCCAAAAAATATCCTCATAGAGTGGCATCTGAGCCTTGGGGAGGTTGGAGTTCTGAAGAACCTGGCGGCGATAATCGGCTATTCTCCGATGATGCAAGACATTAGTAGTGGAGAGGGGAAGATGGATAGTTATCGGAAGCGGATCGCTAGCGGCGAAAATGAAGACACTGTGAGCAATTAGAAGAATTGAGAGGAGGGCACAGAAGGAGAGAGAGTAATGGCAAGTCATGGCGGAGAAGTCGACTACAGAAGTTGACACTATCCTCTTATTTCTTTTTTTGTTCTCCCGACATCACCCCGACGCCTCTCCCGCCCCCATGGTATTTAATCAGAGATGACAGCGCCTTTCTCAATATTCAGTGGGTCCCACTCCATTAGTTATGTATCAACATTCCGGCTTCGAATCTTATGTACCGTTATTTCCGTTAACACATGTTCCAACTAACATGTACCCATACAAAATTTTTTTGGTTCTTTTTGAGAAAGCTGCATATATTTCATCAAAAGATATGTATAATTATATATAAATTGGAAAGTTAAATCAGTATTATAAAAATTTTAAAGTTTAAGAACGTTTTAGTTAGTACTATCATCAATTTGAGAAAATATTAAATATATTTTAAAATAATTTAAATTTTAATTAAAATAAGAAACGGTTAAATAGAAGGTAATTATTAGTTTATGTCAATTATAAATAGAAATGATTGTTCTTATTTATTAAATAATTTAAATTTTAATTAAAACAAAAGATTATTAAATAGAAGTTAATTAATTTAATTTACATTATAAAATTGATTAATTTATAAAAACTGATCTATTTATTTATTTATTTATTTTTAATATCAAAATTAATAAAACAATTTGAATCAATTCAATTTTTTAGTAATTCTTTGAACCTTTAATCCTGTGATAAAGTTCACTTACTTTTCTCAAACATCAAAGCTTTCCATCTAACTTTTAGATATGTAATAACTTGCGAAAAAATTTTCTTTATTTCTTCTTTTAAAAAATAAAATTTTTATTTCTTTCAATTTTAAAAATTTATGAAAATTATTTTTCATTTTTTAAAAATCTGATGTATTTTTATAATTAATTTAATTTTTTGAAAATAAAAATAATTTAATATAAGTATACTTTAATTTTAAAACAACTTATACATTTCAAATTAAATTAGTTTACTTATTAAATTATTTATCTGAATAATTTTACTAATAGTTATTAATAAATCTTATATAAAATTAATGAGAATGAGATTATTTATTTATTACTTTATAAAATTAATTTATCTTTAAAATTTATATAATATTTAATTATTATTCGTAATAAAATTATAATAAATTAACATTAACAAATAAACATATTTTATTTTTATTCAGAAAATAGAAAATAAAAAAATAGAGTGAAACTAAACAACCTACAATTACGCCTCTTTTTTGTTCCAACAAATACTAACTATTAGGAAATACAAAGGTTCTTCATTGTTGAAGCAAAATTATTCTCCTAGGCCTTCTGGTTTCTC
Organism: Erythroxylum domingense; assembly: GCA_025594535.1. Lineage (NCBI taxonomy): Eukaryota > Viridiplantae > Streptophyta > Magnoliopsida > Malpighiales > Erythroxylaceae > Erythroxylum > Erythroxylum domingense. Next base: position 3,125,117 of record JANQBM010000002.1, on the reverse strand, counting down.
GCTCCTGTCAAAAATTTCTCTGAACCGATAATTTGACTTTGTCGGATCCAGAAAAAATTATATACGAGTTAGAATTTATTTGACAGAATTTAAACCAAGTTGATTAATTTTTGTCCGAATTAAAATCAAATATAGATCTGAGTTGATCTAATCGGATAAAATGCCCGATTTTTAAACTTGTTCAACACCAAACATTTAAAACCGATTAAAATTATCTGATCCGAATTTAAAAAAGGCAAAAAAATTATTGTTTCAAAATTTGAAGAAAAAAATTTACGTAATTTTGAAATTTAATTTGAAGTGTACTTTTTTGCTTTTGCCCTTTTTTCTTTGTAGTAAGAAATAGGAAGAAGATAATGGAATTTAATAGTCCATTGTTATTAGTTAAAATCGGACAAATCAGTTCTGGACTGAGTTGAGTGTTTTCCAATTTGGTGCGATTTCAGGTCAACTTCGTAAAAAAAATGGCTTCAAATCAATTTAGGGTCATGAAATTTTTACTTTTATCCAAATTGTTCAAAACCGGTTTATCCAAATTGTTCAAAACCGGTTTAGTTTGAAACCAATTTTTGGTCATCACTACTTGCTCCTGTAGCGTAATCCACCCAATTCATTACAAATTGCAGGGCCTCTTACGAGAAACTACATCTAAAACAAATAAATGGCACATGAGACACTCAAATTTAACGAGGAGTGACTTGACCATGGAAAAAGTGAAAATCAAGTGCAATATGCTTCGTTTGTGATCGGAAAACAGGATTTGAGCATAGGTAAGTCGCAGCAAATATATCACAGTAAATCGTTGATGTAGAGGAGAGCTAGATGTCAAGCTCATAAAGGAGATTAGTTATCCAATTGACCTCACATGTATGATCTATCAGCATCATCAGTCCAGCTGACATCTGCAAAGGCATACAAAGAGGAGGATGGACAAGTAGATAACATGATAGCATAATAAGTTATATCTCTAAAGTAACGAAGAATCGTTTTTGTCGCATTCCAATGATTAAAAGTCAGGCGGTGCGTGAATTGCACGTGCTACCCACGCGCAGATGCGTAGCAACTGTGCAGCACAGGCGATGGCTCATGCAACGCGTCCTTCATCTGCCTGTGCCACGAGTACAATCCGGATGCACGCGCCTACATACCCATACGCGTGGGAGCGATGGCACGCATGGGTCGGGCGCGTGCGGTGCATGTGCTCGACATTTGGGCGCTCCTTCGACATTGGAGGCAATTTTCAGCATCTCGAATTTTCTTTTTTTTCTTCCGTTAGGTCCGTTTTTTACCCATTTTCTATAGCTACCTTTACATATACCACGTTTACGTAATTATATACGTAAAAAAACTAAAAAACGAATCAACAACGGAAAAAAGCCATATGAAATGAAAAACTGAAAAAACTTTCATTTTGGACAATCCGATTACGTAATCGCTCTAATATCATATGTAATAAGTAAAATATACCTTATTACGTATTCAAGATTAGTCATAAAAGGATTAAAAATGAAAAAATATGGAACACCTAATTTCGATTTCATCTCTGATTCTGAAGTTAATTTCGGGCACCAAACAAGCTCCAATCTCTTAACACTTTTATAAAAAATGTTTACCGACACCTGGTCTAAGTTTTTCTATAGTTTTCTCAATACGCGAGCTTTCTTAACGGGTCAAAGAGTTCTTACGCTCACGATTGACATGAGCAACTGCAAAAGACCATAACCTATTTATATAACTTTCATATCGAACTTTTCTATCATAAAATTGATATAAACCAGGTCTATATTAAAATGGACCTATTTTTTACCTGAACTTTGACCTATTAATTTAAATCATCTATTAGGTTATTGTATTATTCTTATCTGTATCAAATTACATAATTTAGCTGATAAATTATTAAAAAATTAAAATTACAATTAATAATAATTCACTCAAAGAGAAAAATATAAAATTGCCCGTAACGGCAAAATTGTCTTACAAGGTGTCCTCAAGACAATACTCCAGAGTGTTCTCTCTGCAAGCATATTCAGCTTCAACTTTTCTTTGATCTCATGTACATGATACTGATTATGCAGAACTTTGAATCCCTTCTCGTTCGTTAGTTCACCGTCAGTTTTTACAACCACATGCATCATATCCAGAAGAAATGCAGCATATAACTCTTCTTTCCTTCAAAACCCAAACTCAGTATAGTAGACAAAATTTTATCACCTCGTAGTTTTCAGATACCACGCGTTTATCATGCCAGAACTCTTATTACCCTCCTATTCCTACCTATTATGTATTCCTGTGTTTGGTTTAATTTTATCTGCGGAGTAGGATAGCTGTAGAATACATATTCCTTATATTTAAGGAATAGGCAAAGACAAGCCCTCCCCTTCTTTACGTATTCGACGCAACTGGGAATAAAGTTTCGTTCTCTTTTGGACAACCCATACCCCTCTATTTTCACGCAGATCTCTCACTCACCTCACTCACGCACACCTCACTCACCTTATTCACGCAGATCTCTCACTCACCTTTTCACCCAGACCTCACTCACCTCACTCACGCAGATCTTCACGCAACTTGGGTTACTCATGCAGCGCGGTCTTCACAGGCGGGCGTCTCTTTATCTTCAAACCGAAGAGGTAGGTGTTCGTTATTTTCTTTTCATTTTGCCGGATATGGATTGTTGGGTATGTGTGTGTGTGAGTGTGTGCGCGTTGATGAGTTTTTGTGTGTTGATGAGAGGTGTTATTCGAGCTTTTTACTGAGATGCGGAGTGAAGTGAGGGGGTTGGCATTTTGGAAACCGAAATTTGGGTTTTGATGATTGACTCTTTCAGTTGGCAACATGGGTTTTTTCTTTTTTCTTTTTTGATTTTGTTGTTGGGTTTTGAAGGGTTTGGAATGTTGGCTTGTGAAGATGTGAATATGCGACAGTATTGGATAATTGATTTTGTTGTTGGGTTTTTGAATTGTGAATATGCAACGTAATTGGAAAATGTGTGCTTCGAACCGGCTAGAAGAAAATGTGTGCTTCCTTGGCTAGAAAAGTATTTAGCAACATGATATTACATACTGTCATACTTGGTCATTTTCCATCCTTGCTTTACCAAATGAGTAGTTGCATGTATGTAAAATAGTCATGATAAGATTGTAGGAGCAAGAAAAGGAACGGGACGGTCTCTTTAAGGTTGTATATGTATATCAAATGCTAGAAAATTATGGTTGTTAATGTGCAGAATAATTATCAGTTCTTGTTTAAAGACAAAGCAAAATTGGACAAATTGTTGCTTTTAAAATAAGATAATGATTTTAGGTTTTGCACAGAAGTTAAGTTCGTAGCAAATCAAAGCTGACAAAAAGATGTTTCATCATAATTCAATTTATGATGCATTAGACAGTGCATATATGTATATGCACAAATAAATCATAAGTCCACATACAAAGCATTACTACATCAATATAGAACTATGTTAAAGGCTCTTTGGTTCTGGAAAATGTAGAGGAATCATGATAACTTTGTTACATCATAGACATTGAGCAAAGGAGCTCTTTGATGAACAACATAGAGAGTCTTAATTTTGAAACTGAAGGATAATTCAGCTTTATGTGTGGTGTATTGGTCATACGTATAATGGTGGTTTCTTCATGATGCCAAATGATGGCAAATGCATATATTAAATTAATTATTTTTCATGCAATGTTAAACCCCCTCATGGGTGTAGTATTTTATAGTATGGAGAAGAGATTAAGCTCAAATGAAGATCCTCATGAAAAACTCAGTTGAAAGGAAGAAAATTTCGACCTAGGCATGTGAATTTTCCCTTCGTATTGTCTTAGCTCCACTTGACCTCAGCTTTTTCACATTGTTATAATTGTGTTTTATTTGACCAAGTTTTGTTAAGGAAATGGCTTTTCGGTACAAAAAAGAATGATATCTACTTCAATGAAGCTAGGCATTAACTGTTTGGGGCTAGTGAGAAGAGAAACCTGAGAGCTTATGTTGTAGGTATGTTGGTAGCTATAAATGGTGTGGATGAATTGCATGAAGAAATTGATGTGATGACAACAAAACAGTTGAGAAACCTGGGGGTTTGGTTGTGTAAGAATGATCTTGGAAATGATCTGCAGTTGAAAAACCTAGTGGTTCAGTAGAACTGAGAAAATGATGAAACATAGGCTTGGGACACTAGTAAAAAGGTCTCTCATAGTTTGGCGGATGAATTTGCATTCTGTAATCCTGCTTCATTCCGGATTTGAAGTCCTCATTTTGTGATCCATCTTAAGAAGTAATTTTTCAGAGTCAACTCATTCAGTGAGCATCAGAAACAAAATCTGAACCATCTCTTCTATGAATAACTTTATGTATAGCTGCTTTTAATGTTTTTACAGTTTGTACTATATTTTTTAATGCTATTTTCAGTATATCTCTTGCTCTTTTCTTATTTGGCAATAATTTCAGGCCTTTGCCCTTGTATCATCGTCATATGGAATCTGCAAGCATACAGGTATGTGTTTGCACATAAAAAGAACTACTTGCACTCTTATCTGGTTTGACACTGTTTCTTGACACTGGCTGTGCAGTTGCAAAAGGCAGCAAAACTATTAAATTCAGGTGCAGCTAGAGCCATGAGATTTTTATGGCATTATCCTACAGCTCAACTTATCGTACTTTTCTATTTGGTAAAGGAGTTCTTGTTTTATATGTTGATTTGTCATTTGTGAGAAGCGAAAAGGCATTTTAGTAGTGTGTTGATTCCAAGATATCATTTGCAGATTTTTGTTCATCTTTTCTTGATGTATTTGTTGCATCGCCTTCATGTATGTAAATACATACTCGTACATTCACTTGTGTGTGAGTTTGTCTGTGACATTGTCTCCTGACACAACCGTTCCATGTTATTACAAACAGTGATTCTCGATCTTGGTCTGTCTATTATTCTTTATCGAAACTTTGTTTTTGAGATATGTAGGAACAAGCAGACAATCTTTCTGCCAGATAAGTTGCAGAATCTATGGGCCTTGCTACTTCTACCTTACCATGACTGATAACAATTGAGCTCTGTTATATTCTAAGGGCAAAATGGCTTGTGAATATATCAAGACTACATGAAACTACAGGAAGAAACACTTCGTCACCCACATGGCATCCCTCTACATTATCACATACAAGCTATCAAAGGGCTGCAGGTTTGCCGCGAACCACTTTTCCTGGAACAGCAAGTTCAATATTGTGGTTCAGATGAACTGCATCATAAATGTTAATTATTGTTTAATTTGTGATGGGCTAAGCCTACACGGGTTTCATTCTGGAACGACTCCCAAGTTCCGATGACTTGGCTTGGTCTTGTGAGCCTGAACAAATGTGTAAATAGGAGGAATATTTGTTCTTACCAATGGCGTGTTTTTGCTGGGATTTTGTTATGTCATGTCTTCATGTCCAGCTGATGTTTATTTCTGTTACACATTGCTATCTCTTTCTGCTCTTGGTGCTGCATGATTTGGCTCTAAAATTGATCTAAACAAATTTAGAATACCCTCCTGTCATCTCTTTCTGCTCTTGGTGCTGCATGATTTGGCTCTAAAATTGGTCTAAACAAATTTAGAATACCCCCCTGTCGTATATTACCTTGAGATGTTATACCTTGGTTGGCACAATTGGATTTCTGAATGAAGCCTAGTTCTTAATATCTGTTAAGTGGTCTGGTGTCTTGTAGATGTGAGTTGTACGGGGTTGTACGTGGACCCTGGTATGCGTAGTTTGTTTCAATAAAAATTGTGAGGTTAGTAGAATGTTCAGTTTACTTTAACGCTCAATGAACGTTTTTGTTCAATAATCTTATGTTCCAACAAACTCTTGGTTATAACTCAATTTGAAGTTGATTCAGGCATACAAATCTTGAAATGGAGAATATTAAATAAGAAAAAAAAGTAAAATAAAAAAGAATGATAAATTTAATAATAATAATAATAATAATAATAATAATGACAATAATAAAAATCAAAATAATAATAATAAGAAGAAGAAAAATAATAAGTTGAATAATAATAATAACAAATTTATTAATAATAATAATAATAAATTTAATTAAGGAATTTAATTATAAAAATAAATATAATTAATAAAAATAATAAATTTCATTAATAATAATTAATAAGAACATAATTAGTAAAATTAATAACATTAAGAATAATAATACGCAGAATAATAATAATAATAATAAGAAGAAGAAAAAGAAGAAAATTAATAATAATAATAATAATAAATAAATAAATAAATAAATAAATTTAATAATAAGTAAAAAGTTAATAATAATAATAGTAACACCATTAATAATAAAGATAATGATATTTTGATCTTTTTGTTATTTATTCCTTTGTTATTTCAAGTTTATATTTTCAAACCAAAAATTGGCATAGAAATTCTTCATTTGTTCCATTCCTTGAACTAAACAAAGTAATATTCATTCTATTATATTACTTCTCATTTATATTTCTAAGAATAACTATTCTATTTTCTATCTATTTCATTTCTTGAACCAAAAAATCCATTAAGGTAATAACGCCGGAGGCTCTTGCTTGGGATTGCTAACAACAGCTCCATCATATGCACCCGAGGTTTGCCCTCTACGTCTCCGGATACACCATAAGCTGACGCCCAGTAAAATAACAATAAGAATTACTGCAATTAAAATAGAGACGCCCACCCTGTATCGCTGCCACCAGTTCCTGCCATAGGAGAGCCAATTGTTATTGAACAAAGATACAAAGAACTGCCTGGAGAAGAACAAAGACACATGAATCTCCTAGTATTGTAGACAGAAAGCCAAACACCATTTAAGTACAACACCAACCAAACACAAAAGAAGAGTATCCCCAATCTACAACTGTAGTAGAGGGAATGGTCCACGCCATATATAACATCTTAAATTTCAGCCAACTTTAGGATCCTACACAAATTGTATTTAGTTCCCTTTTACAGGAATGATAAAATTCAAAAGCAATATCAACATATGATATATGTGTGTGTGTGGCCATATGTACATGATGTAGAGGACTGGTAAAAATTAAAAGAAATTCAAAATGCATGATATCGAATGTCTCAGTGAGTCAGAGATGGGATAAAGATGGAGCACCAAATGAAAATCACATACTTAGTTCTTTGAGGCTCAAAATTCCAGTCAATCAGCTGATAGCTCCCAAGCCTGTCAGGTAACTGCACTCTATGTTCCCTCAACCGCAAAATTATATCCTACAAATGACAGCAACAAGGAAAGCATTATTTGAAAGTGGTCAGGTAACTGCACTCTATGCTCCCTCAACCACAAAATTACAACCTACAAATGACAACAAGAAGGAGAACATTATTTGAAATTGGTCATCAGGCAACATAATCCATGTATTTCATAAACAAAGTTGCATTTATAACAAACTAAAGTAAGATGAATTATAATTACCATTGCAGTTTGATAAGAAATGTAATCAGAAGACTCAGAAGGAAAGATGGCCCATCGAACAAGATAATTATCTCCACTCAAAGTGGAATTCAACATGTGAACCTGAAACTAAGGCAATAACTCTAGTATTGGAACAACATAAGTCAATCTAAAATTAGTGAATGTAAAGATTATGTTTAAGCTAAACTTCACCATACCTGTGAATTATGGACTTCCAACTCATGGGCGATGAACATTACTGTTTCTGTTAAGTTGGGCTTGATGGACAAGTTGTTGACAGTAATTAACATGTGAAATGTGATAATTTCAATGTGAAAGTCCCCTAAATTCAAATTGAAAAGGGGATAATTAGAATGCACTGAAATATAAATTGCAAACCAGAGAAGCTAAAAGGAGCCTAAATTAACAATAGAAGAAAATACTGGTGGAAGTAACTTAGTATTTTAAAGTAATTATTAGATCCACAAATCTCAGAAATTATATGTTTCTGGATGCAAAAGAGTTGTTGAGCTAGTTTATTATATAACACTATCACGTTCATTAAGAAATCAGCCAAATACAAAAAACGGGAAATATTAGACATATTCTACCATAGAAGTTGCATCAACTGTGCATGGTGAACAATACTAGCTATTTCTGTAAAGGATCAAGAAAAGCACCTTGTTGGCTGATAACTATATACTAATGAAAAATTGCATAAATAACATCCATTAAATCGTGCATTTACAAATGTTTTAAGGTCATTGGACAAAATCATTGAAGTCAACAACCAACTACCTACTGAAATCCTATTCAAGAAAAGAAAACTAAATTCAAACCGGACATGACTGCCAAATCCATGCAAATTCTTTTACATCAAATCCAAAATATTTTCACTCTGAATATTGCCAGTACTTAAGATAAATGAAACTGATCAATATGGAGTGAAGAAACTTGAATTATAGTTACATTGTTCATATAATGAATGCAGTTCTGGTTAAAAGTGCCAAGTCATGTTTAGTAAATTAAGACATGGACAAATTTGTTATCCTTAGAGGTCAAACAAGTAAGCTCCGGTTAGATTGTGCTCCTAACAGACAAACCCTAAAACCAGAGATAACTTGCCAAATTCTGCTCCACCTCAAGATTTCTTTGATTCCACTGCTATACAGAAAAAATACATTTTGGTAGCAGATGTTTCGTTAAAATGGGGAAACATGTTCTCAAACAACAAAATGCAAACTGATACCTATGAGAAGTATGGCCATCAACAGAGGCAACAAATTTATTACGGCTGCAAATATTCACTATTGAAGCACAGGATGAAGGACCTAAAGCTAATTAAATCTCACCCCACCTGGAAGAAAATCAGGAGGTAATCCAACTGTGGAGTTGGATGGAGGCATTATTTCACTTGTATTACCGGTAGGGAGCACCACAGGTGGGGAAGGCACACTAGAACTTGGCAGCCTCTTGGATAGTTCAGAGCAATTAGTTTTCCAAAATCCAATTTTGTTATTCTCTCTATCATATGTCACAAGTGTATTACGGACAATAATTCCTGTTCAAGTAATAAAATAGTAAAACAAAACAGTTTTGTACTTCAAGATAAACTATAAAAGGACAAAAGTTGGAGAGATGAAGAATTAGGAATGAGAGAGAGAAGTCATGATAAATGCAGGAAGATACCTCCTAAAAGAGTTGTTGGATCGTTTCCATTCTGGAAGATTCCCAAGCAATATGCACCATTTACTGTTGCATGCTACAGAAAATGGAACAAAATGAGATGGGAAGAAAAAAGAGGATGTGAACAGGAAGAGATGGATATGTAAAAAGAGAAGGGAGATCCATAAGGTAAATACAAACAATTAATTAAAACTGTTGCAGATGTTGGGAAGGAAAGGCTCTAGATAATGAATCATGAGTAGGCAATCACCTGAAATAGATAGTTCTCTGGAGATAGAGTAAATTTCTGACCATTGCCAAAAACCAAGTCCACACTGGGGAAAATTCTTGATAGTTCAGAGACTTCCCTACAATAAATTTCATGTGACAAAGGACAAACAGGTCCATCAGACTTGAAGAGACAGAGGACTGAAGTGAAGAGGGGGAAAATAGTTGAAGAAAAGTACTTTTGTATTCTTATCAAGAGTAATACCTTCCAGCACCCTTAAAACAAACATCATTGTAACTAGGATCAGGGCCAGGGATCTGATTGAGGGATTGGGTTTCCTTTATAACCTGCATTTTGACAGAAAATTCATTGCAAATCAATTATGCAAGTACAGTTTCATTTACAGCGTGAAAGGGAACAGTTATCAGTTTCTATGCCAGGTTCCCCAGGTACGGAAGCGATCGCAACTTGGTTCTGGGAATATGCTTAAAAGAGTTTAAGCTACAAAAGAGCACGCATAATGCCACTTTTGGCCTAAGTCAAATAGGGCACGGTGATCACCGCATGTAGCTACCTTTATAGGGACATCTACAACTAAAAGCTACCTTACCAAATCCTGGAGGTCAATTTCGTCACTTAAGAAGAATAAAAACACAACTCTGTCAGAGAACCTATTTAGACTAAATAAACAATTGCAAAGCGTAAGTAAGATGTTGCAGTAAGATATGAGAAAACAGATTTGCACACCTAATCAAGCTGGCTTTTCAAGAAAACTATGCCACTTATATTCCAAGATTAGAAATGAAAATATTAAAAAAAATTGATCTTGAACAAGCCCTTTTCCTTTTCAGAAAGTATGACCACAACATCTTTCACAATACTAGAGATTGCTTTCCATAATGCTTTACTGAGAAACAAAGGAACTCAAGAAGAAGGAAAAAGAGGAAGCAGCAATCTAAAGGTGAAAATGCATAGCATAAGAATATGAATCAAATCAGCAGAAGGGCTTTAAAAACTTGCTTTTCCAAGTAACTAAAGAAATTACTGAAGATATCTTACAGCATGCTTAAAGGCATGAAAAGCTTCTTCCGGAAAGTAAGCAAGGGTAGTCCCGCTATCTATAAAAGTTCCATGCCCTCCATCAAAGATCTTTGGATTCAATTTCAAAGGCTTTCCAGCAACCCGTATTTCCTTGAGATCAATATTGTAATAAGGACTGCCGGCCAAAAAATATGTCATATGCGCAAGATGTGCTAAATGTAGAAGCTCAAAAACAACTAATTTCCAATTTGAGAATGATTTATACCTACGTGAGGGGTCAGAATGGGAGAAAATCATGTCTTGTGGAGGAGAAATTCTTCCAAGAATCATTGCACCACCACCCAAATCCATCCCACCATAGCACAAAGAAAACGAGTCACTAATGACACCTTTGTCCACAAGTTGATCCACAATACTGAGCCGACCACGACCCAACCCCATTATCCCGTCAGCACGTTGAGTATAAAGATCACCAGTTTCCTGGTCTGCAAATCCAATCACCACTCGTTGGGTTGAGGGTTCACTTCCATTGCGAAAAGAAATAACATCCTCTGCAAGAATACCACTGCTCGAACTCTTTTCAGCATAATGTCTTTCATAAACGCACAGCTTCCCTTCATCATCACAGTTACAACTAGGATTGCAACTCACATTTCGAAAAGTGCTGGACAATTCTGGTTGAAACTTGGGATCCTAAATACAGCAAATTCACTCTCAGACAACTAATAAAGCATTTATATACAAAATTTCAGTTAAACTGACCAATTCAATTGCACATTCCAAGGTAATTAGACGAACATCTAAATTTATTCCTTAAAACGAACTTGAACCAGAAGTATTCTAACTAATAAACCAAAACGTTCAAGAAGCGAAACAAAGGACAAACCTCGTGCTTGCCGCACTGCTCACAGCCCGTGCGCGTAACATACGTGACGGTACTACCTGTGTCCACCAAAAGAGAGAATTTCTGAGGAGGCGTCCCAATATATACCGTTACCGCAAAGTAGCTGCAAATTAATCGAAATGAAAATATATCCACATTAAATCTCCGAATGAAAAACAACAGTCAGCGACAGCGATTAATACCCCTCGGAAATATCCTCAGTGAGTGGCATCTTGGGGAGGCTGGAGTTCTGAAGAACCTGGCGACGATAATCGGCTGTCCTCGGGTGAAGCGAGACTTTAGGAGTGGAGAGGGGAGCATGGATAGTTCTCGGATGCGGATCGCTAGCCCCGAAAATGAAGACACTGTTACCAATTAGAAGAATTGAGAGGAGGGCACAGAAGGAACGATAGCAATGGCAAGTCATGGTGGAGAAGTCGGCTAGGTTACACAATCCTCTATTTCTTTTTTTGTTCTCTCGACGGGACCCCAACGCCTCTCCCGCCACCCTGGTATTTAACCAGAGATGACAGGGCCGTTCTCAATATTCAGTGGGTCCCACTCATGTATCGAACATTCTATTCCATGCCGTAAATGTAATATATTTTATCCGTAGATTCGATTTTTTTTTGGTTCTTTTTGAGAAAGCTGCACAGTCAAAAGAAATATATAATTATATAGAAGTTGGTGTTATAAAAATTTTAAAGTTTAAAAACGTTTTTATTGCTATTAAACTATCGTAGAATTGAAAAAATATTAAATATATTTTAAAATAATTTAAATTTTAATTAAAACAAGAAGCTATTAAATAAAAATTAATTATTAATTTGTGTCAGTTATAAATATAAACAATTGTTCTTATTTATCAAATAATTTAAATTTTAATTAAAACAAGAGATGTTAAATAGAAGTTAATTAATCTAATTTAAATTATAAAATGAATTAATTTATAAAAATTAATCAATCAATTAATTAATTAATTAATTTTTAATATTAAAATTATTTAAATAAATCATTTTTTCTGTAGGACTCAATTCAAATTTTCAGTAATTCTTTGAACCTTTAATCCTGTAATAAAGTTCACTTACCTTTCGCAAATGTCAAAGCTTTCCATCTAACTTTTAGATACGTAATAACTTGCGAAACAAAATTCTTTGTTTCTTCATTTAAAAAATAACAATATTTTTATTTCTTCCAATTTTAAAAATTATTTTTATTTTATGTTTCATTTTATAAAAATCTGATGTATTTTTATAATTAATTTAATTTTTTGAAAAATTTTAAAACAACTTATACATTTCAAATTAAATTATTTTACTTATTAAATTATTTATCTGAATAATTTTACTAATAGTTATTAATAAATGTTATATAAAATTAATGAGAATGAGATTATTTGCTTATTACATTATGAAATTAATTTATCTTTAAATTTTATATAATATTTAATTATTATTTGTAATAAAAATATAACTAAATTGACATTAATAAATAAACATATTTTTGTTTTTATTTAGAAATAAAAAATAAAAAAATAGAACTGAAACTAAACGACTTACAATGACACATCTTTTTTATTCCAACAAACCCTAACTATTAGGAAATACAAACGCTAATTTGATTTTAGTCTTCTTACTTGTTGAAGCAAAATTATTCTCCTATGCCTGCAGGTTTCTTGCTCCTGTAGCATAATCCACCCAATTCATTACAAATTGCAAGGCCTCTTACGTGAAACTACACCTACAAAAAAATTAATGAGAGACTCAAATTTAACGACGAGAAACTAGATCATGGAAAAAGTGAAGATCAGGTGCAATATGCTTCATTCGTGAATGGAAAACAGGATTTGAGCATAGGTAAGTCGCATCAATACATCACAGTAAATTGTGGGTGTAGAGGGGAGCTGGATGTCAAGCTCATAAAGGAGATTAGCAGTTGTGGCTGATGCAATTGCCCTGTTTTCAGCATGACAGCATCAGTTGATGAGTGAGTAATAGTGGACTGTTTTTTTAACTATAACTAATAGGATTGTAAGGTGGAGTGAAATGTATGATTTATCAGCATCTCCAGTCCAGCTGACATCTGCAAAGGCATGTAAAGAGGAAGATGGACAAGTAGATAACATGATGCCATAATAAGTTATACCTCTAAAGTAACGAAGAACTCTTTTTATTGCATTCCAATGATTAAAAGTCAGGCCGTGCATGAATTGTACTATTTTGTTGACTGTAAAAGAAGTGTATGCGTGTAAAGAAGAGATATTGAAGTGATCCAATAAATTGGCAATAATAGATTGGATCATCATGAAATAGAGGGCTATTATCAAGCTTGAGTGTTTCTGAAGTGGATAGAGGAGTATTGATTCCCTTGGCGTCATGTACGTATATTGGTCCTCTGAAGAAGATCAAGTATATATTTTATTTGAGAAAGAAATAAACCTTAAGAAGAATGTGTAGTTTCAATTTCTAAAAAGTAATTGAGTTTGCTGAGGTCTTTGACATAGAAGCAATTGGAGAATTAAAGAATGAACTTGTTGATGGTCTAAAAATTGTTACGTGTGATAACAACATCATCTTCATACACATAATGATAGGTGTCAAATTATAAATGAATAAGTGTCACCTTGGAATTGATAAACCCATAACGGAGAAGAAAAGAGTGAAGCTCATTATACCATAATCGAGGAGCTTGACGAATCAATTAATGGCTTTGTGTAACATAAGAGAATAATTATAAAATGGAGATTATTATTTTATTATATAAACGGCAACCGCGCACGGTTTTGGATGAGATGACTTAGACATGGAGTGAAATAAATAGAATGGATAGAAGACAATGAGGAAAGATGGTACTGCTTTGGTAAACTAAATTTAAAAAAAATCACTTTCCTTAATACAATTTAATGTAATAGTAATAAATAGATATTATTTTCACGAAGAATCTTAACGATAAATAAGTTATAAATTCAAAACAAAACAAAACAAAGTAGCAAAATAAAAGGTGGGGTTTAATTTAAATTACGAGTTAAACGGAATTTAAATGGAATACGAAATTGAAAACTAACAAATAGCAAAACAATGATAATCTAACAATCAATAAGAACGAATCTTGACTTCCGATTTCTTTCATTATTGAACTTATGTTGATCATCGACACTAAAAATAACCAATTTATCAGTTAAGCATTCGTCGTAGTAAATTTCTTTACTTATTTTCTCTTATGTTTGGTTAACCAAAACATGTATTTGAATTAACCTTATTAATCAATAACCTAAATACGATATCATATTTAATTAATTAATAGCTTTACGAAACAAGAAAATCAACGAACTAGACAACATACATACGGTGTATATTTACCCTAGACAATTATTTTTCCTAAAATCACGTCCCTAATATAGTAGACACAAATCTTAGCCGATATTGTTGATTAAAAAAATTAAACGTCAATCTATTTAATCTAGCGATTGATTGAATAAAATCACGAACTAGTTGCGCATCTAGCTGTTAAAGCAAACAATCAAATAATTACCCAGAAAATTAATTGATACTTGACTGATAAATCAATTGAAACGCTACTCATAATGGAATTGAAAATAAAAGAAATAATAAAACTCATTGTTTCCATCCCTAGTCTTTCTTAAGAATACGAAAATATAGAAGAAAAAATGCAAAAACTCAAATCTTCCTAAGGCTACCCAAAACAAGAAGCAAAGTGCAGAAAAAATGAAAAGCACTTCTCACTATTCTGCATGAACAGTACCAATATGTACTGTTTACATTTTTTCCTTTTTAATCCTTCCGATCCTTTCCTTTTTCTTGTCGATTACTTTTTTCACATATTCAGATCGTGAATCTCTATCAGTCTTATCTTAAAAGATTATGAAAATCTTAAAAGAATCAGATTCAAATTTTTAAAGCAGATCTGAAAATTAATTTCATCATTGCAAGTGGTTATATCTAATGACTGAATTGCCATTAGATTTAGAATTTTGGATTTTTTTATTTTTTTTTCATCTTTTTGATTCAATTTCATCTCTAAGGTGTTAAAAATTATCTGTAAATAATTATAAGATAATTCTATTAATTTTAAACAATAATTTTAACACATTAAAAAATTAAATACAAAATAAGCGTAAATTAATATCTTTAACACAAGATGACTGCGACGTTGATGCGAAAGTCGAGAGGTGACTGTGTGAAGAATATGAGTAGAATTGAATTGGACAGCTTGAAAGGTGCGGTTGACGTTAACAACTTATATGTATATTTATTCGTACTCTAGCTTCGGGTCAAGAATCCCCCGTACAAGAAAATGACAAGGAAAGAGTTCAATAGATCTTTTTTTTTTTTTTTGGCAAAATTGTGAAACCGAAATTAAATTTCTCCTCATTAAAGATGTATACAAGATATTATCTAATATAAATTATGCACAGGTGAATTGATTGTGGAGGATCCAATATTTACCATCGCTAACTACAACATCTTCATTCCTAATACGGTCAAATGCCATGGAAAGACTTTGAAGATCAGATGTAATCTGATGTGTGACACCTGAATCGAGTAATCAGTAGTTTTTATTTTTACTTGAATCATCATTAACAAAATTGACTTAAAGGTTGGGGGAATTGAGATAAAGATTTTCTACGCGCATGAGACAATTTTGATGGATAAAAACACAATCTGTAGTCTCGCGAGATTTTAAGGCCAGCAAAAGATATAAGGTCCTCGTATCGAGTAAAACTTTGAAGCTTTCCCGCAATATGAATGGAAATCTTATGAAATGCTGTCTTATAGAACTGTAGCAAAGAACAGACGAACAAAAACAAAAAAAATCGAGAGAGAGAGAGATGTGTCCTCAATACAAGGCTTTTAGAGTGTTCTCTCTACAGGCACACTGAGCTTCAACTTTTCATTGATCTCAGCTGCAATTCTTTACATATAACTGATTATGCGGAACTTTGAATCTCTTCTCCTTCGTCAGTTCACCTTCAGTTCATACGACCACATCCATCATGTCCAAAAGAATATCATATCCAACGCTTCTTTCCTTTCAAAACCAAAGCTCAGTATAGTAGAGAAAATTTTATCACCTCGTAGTTCTCAGCTATTCCAATTAATTACAAGTGAAGATATGCCAGAACACTAAGATCATAATGGCTGAAGCTCCTGCTCAGGATTACTAGCACCAACTGGTTCATATGTACCAAAGTTTTGCTGTCTATGTCTTCGGATCCACCATATGCTAATGCCCAGTAAACTAACAAGAAGAGCTGCCGCAATTCCAATAGCAACACCCAGTACATGTTGCTGCCACCATGTCCTGCCATAAGTGCCAATTATTATTGAATAAAGATACAAAGAACTGTACGCACAAGATCAGAGATACATGAATCTCCAAGTATTGTAGACAGCAAGCCAAACATTATTTAAGTACAACACCAAACAAACACAAAACAAGAGTATCTTCAACCACTCTACAACTAAGGGACCTTTTACAGGAATGGTAAAATTCAGAAGCAATATCAACATATGATATACGTGTCCATGAGGACATATGTATAAGTACGTGTACGGGACTGGTAAAAATTAAAAGAAATTCAAAATGCACCATATCACGTCTTAGTGAGCTGGACACGGGGATAAAGAGGGAGCACCAAATGGAAATCACATACATAGTTCTTTGAGGCTCAATATTCCATTCAATCAGCTGATAGCTCCCAAGCCTGTCAGGTAACTGCACTCTATGTTCCCGCAACCGCAAAATTATATCCTACAAATAACAAGAAGGAAAGCCTTACTTGAATGTGGTCATGGTAATCAGCTGCAACATAATCCATGTTGCATGTATAACTAACTAAAGTAAAATGAAATCATAACTACCATTGCAGTGTTTTTAGAAATGTAATCACCAGACTCAGCTGGAAAGATGGCCCATCGAACAAGATAATTATCTCCACTCAAAGTGGAATTCAACATGTGAACCTGAAAGTAAGGCAATGACTTGAGTATTGGAACAATACAAATTAATCTAAAATTAGCAAATTTAAAAACGCTGTTTAAGCTACAAAACTTAACCATACCTGTGAATTCTGTACTTCCAACTCATGGGCGATGAACATTGCTGTTTCTGTTAAGTTGGGCTTGATGGACAAGTTGTTGACACTAATTAACATATCAAATGTGATAATTCCAATATGGAAGTCCCCTAAATTCAAATTGAGAAGGGGATAATTAGAATAGACCATAACTTAAGTCTCTAACCAGAGAGGCTAAAAGCAGCGTAAATTAACACCAGAAGCAAACACTGGTGGAAGTACCTTAGTATTTTATAGTAATTATATGATCCATAAATCACAGGAATTATAAGCGACTGGATGCAAAAGAGTTTTTGAGCTAGTTTCTTATATAAGACTATCATGTTCATTAAGAAATCAGCCAAATACAAAAAACGGGAAATATTAGGCATATTCTACCATAGAAGTTGCATGACCTGTGCACGGTGAACAATACTAGCTATTTCTGTAAAGGATCAAGAAAAGCACCTTGTTGGCTGATAACTATATACTACTGAAAAATCACATAACTAACACCCACTAAATCATGCATTTATGGATGCTAGAATGGCATTGAACAAAATCATTGAAGTCAACTGCCAACTACCTACTGTAATCCTATTAAAGAAAAGAAAACTACATTCAAACCGGACATAATTGCCAAATCCATGCAAATTCTTTTAAATCAAAACCAAAATACTTCCACTCTGGATACTGCCAGTACTTAAGATAAATGAAACAGATAAATATGAAGTAAAGAAACTTTAATTAGTTACATTGTTCATATAATGACTGCAGTTCCGGTTATAAGTGTCAAGTGATGTTAAGTAAATTAAGAGATGGACAATCTTGTTATACTTAGATGTCAAATGAGTAAGCTCCAGTTAGAATATGCTCATAACAGAGAGCCCCTAAAACCATAGATAACTTCCCAAATTCTGCTCCACCTCAAAATTTCTTTGATTCCACTTCTAAACGGGAAAAAAAAAAAAAGCTAGTAGGTGTTTCCAAAAAACTGTAGGACATGTTCTTAAACAACAAAATGCAAATTGATATCTATGAGAAGTATGGCCAACAACACAGGCAACAAATTTAT
>JANQBM010000002.1:3029191-3041911 GCA_025594535.1 Erythroxylum domingense | reverse complement strand
TATTTGGCGGTCATCAAGTTTACCAGAGCTAAGAGTTAGGGGAAAACTTGATGACCGCCAAATAATCCGATTAAGGACAAAGGCTATATATATATATATATTGATATTATGTTTCAAATAAAATTACGATGAAATTATAATTATGAGATTAATTTTGTATTTATATAATATCTTAAATTGTTTTTAGTTAATGATTAATTAAGATTAAATATTTATACAACATAAGAAGAATAGCAAATGTTATTTAACTGAAAAAGTAGTTGATCTTATAGAATAAAGCATAAAGATATTTAAATAAATATTTGAATGCTCGTCAGAGGACAAGTTCAATAAACTAACTCATATAAAAAACTCATTTGAAACATTACTTATATATTTATAGTATTTCTTACTATAATGATTGAAAAAATGATCTTTTAACTTGAGATTTCTATAAAGATTGTTATATTTTGATAGTACTTATGATATATTCTAGTCAATGATAGCTCAGTCAATAATTATTGAATATAGCATAAATTATATGAAAGTACTTGGGTGATCAATATATGAATCATCACTATAAAGTAATTAAAAAAAATGTTTTGTTGTTCTCGATTAGTATTAATTTGAAAAATCTTTGATCCTGGTAGAAATAGTTTTCAAATGCTATTAATTAAATCAATTACTAATGGTGGAGAGCTAACATGGTTGAACTCAAATAAAGTAAATATTAATTTCATGCTTTATGTCTAATTGAAACATTGTATAATAAAAAAATTGAATTATATGGAAAAATCATATATAAAAAGATTAGTCAAAACCACTTTCACATCCTAAATATTTGGGTAGTCATGATGTAATACTAGATATCAATCTTAGTTTATGGATATAAATTGTTTAATTATAGAATTAAAGATAAATTAAAAGAGCTTAATTTATCTAATAATAAATATAATTTATTATTTATTATTATACTTTATATCTATTAATGCCAACATATTTGGTAACTTAATAGGTCACACAAAACACAAAAGAAGGGTTGAAGAGAGAAAAATATTTTTGAGAAAATTTATGATTAAATATGAGATTTAATAAATATCAATGTGAGTGTTAGATCTTATTTGGTATTTAAATTAATATAATATCCAAAATCTATTATGAATGGGCTTAAGCTTTAAGGTAGCTAGTATTCTTTACTTTACCCTCTCCGTAACAATTATAGAGTTCTCTCAATTTTTTATATAGATAATGTTAGAGGCTACATAAGGTGGCTAAAATAAGTCATTTTTAGAAACAATTCAAGAGATACGACGAGAATATGATCAAGCTTAATAATAAGGTAGGAATTACGATCATTTTAAAGTAATCTTAACTTTGAGAAATTAAAATGAAAAGGTTATGTATATATTTTACTATGTATAGGATTGGATCCTGTCATGATTTTCCAACATTAGTATCATAATGGACTTTAATGCTATAATTTGATTAAATTTTTTAATTTTTATTAACCTTGAATTCTGGAACTGAAATCATAAACTAAAAAATTATATATCTGATTGATTTTAGTCTGAAAAGTTCATATTTGAAATTTAAAACCCTACAATTTAATTCTTGAATTGAAATTGTTTAACTATTAAACAATATATGAAGTAGTTCAATTAAGCATCAGACATTTGTAAACATTCATAAACCCAGAAAGTCAAGTAACCCAAAATCTAGAAATTTGGAAACTATAACAAAACCCTAAAAGACACATTATCAAATTTTATGTATTGTGGTTTGTTGAGGTTATCATCGATTTTATGGTTATCCCGACATTTATTAAGATTCAGATCACCAGACTAAGAATCCAAAAACATTATGATTTTCTTATTGCAAGTGACCTGCAACTGATGTTGTGAGAAGCCAAGTTTTAATTATTAGAATATGTTTTATGGGCTACGATCAATTGTCATTTTGGTTTTATTGAAAATAGGCTAATAATATGATCCCTATTGAGATGCCTATGGTCCACTAATATTGTGATCCCTATTGGACTTAAACACTTTATATCGTTCATGTGATTAGTGGTGTAGGCTAACCCTAAAGCCTATGATGGGCAAGCCTAGGGTTACTATCTGTGGCTAGGTCTCCACTACACTCCTTATATATACACATGTATAGTCTCTCTACAGTTTGCCCCATTGAGAACTTTTCTAAAGAGATCAGAGTTGTAGTGGAAGCCTTAGTCGTCACCAAACATTTGCACGGTGCTCTTGTAATTTAGAATCATGTCTCCAACACGTAAGTATATGTGTTCCCTTTCACGTAATTGATTCACAATTTTCGCTTCTTACATTTAGTATCAGGCCCTAGGAATTATGTGATAAGGAATCTGATAATTAATTTCAATGATTGATAATTAAGATTATAATTTGCACTTTTATATGATCATATGTGTGATTTTCGTGTTAATGTAAATTTGTAAAATTGATCCCTAAAACCTTAAGGCTTTTGTAGATCCTAATCTCATGAGTCTATTGATGTATGATTTTTAATTTTTCATGCACTATGCACTGAGCATTTTGCAATACAAATCACGGTTCTTAAACCTAATTTGAATTATACCAAATACATATAAAATCTTAATTGTTTTGTTAATCCACGTTTGCTTCATGTTTTTCGTTAATGATATATGTTTAAATGGAAGAAAAAACTGGGTTTTCAAGGCTGTTTTTTCAAAGAACCCATTTTGAATTTTGAAAACCGAATTCGACCCAATTTTTGATCCATAAAATCATCATGATTCTTGCAATTTCTTGAGGGCTTTTCATTGAAACTAGATTTAAACAAGTTTCCTTTCGTATTAAACATGAAAAACAAACCAAAATACAAGACTTTTGATGGTGACCTATCAACAGACCCGCGATCCATTTTCTGCAACACCCGACCCGCTGGAGGAAGAAGAAGACACCTCCTGCATATGCCCACTCTCACACGTGGCATGCAGGAGTGTGTAAGGGGCCCAAAATGTGTTTGTGTGCTCTGATTTTTCTATTTTGCTCCATTTTTTAGCCTAATTTTTCTATATACTTTTCATAATTTTTCTGCTGCATGTAATATTTTTATAAAAATATTACAATACATAGTATATTTGATGCATTTTCCAACTTATTTATTTAACCTGATACATTGGAAATTATTTTTACCCTATTTTGGATACGTTTACAGTAGTCACTCTCTCTCAATCATATCTTATATGTATTTATTAAATTGCATTGGATATTTGTTTGTTTATTCAATTGTATAAGTACAAAATCTATTTTAAAATGCAATTTAATGTGATTCATGATCAGTTGAGGTGTCTTTCACTGTTACATTTTCTTTTGAACTAAATTATGGTATTGGGCAATATATTTTGATTCCTGTATGAAGAGTTTCATGAATTACTATAGGTGATTACCACCAAAGTGGGATCAATCATAGTAGTTTATGAGATTTTTTATAATTTTTCAGGAATGTTTCTGATTAATGCATTTAATTTCCTACCCAAAAGGGGTAGTTGTATGTTTTAATTGGAGACCTAATTTTTTAACTAGAGTTATTGAGGATTACAATAGTCTAGGGGATCTGTCTGCCCAAAGGGGATGGAATTTCAAAATTAGTTTACCCTTATTTTCATAGCTCATCTTTGAGGTTCTAATTTTGGTTGCACATTCTGCCCAAAGGGGAATGTGTGATTCTTAGTTGGGCCTCATTATTATTTTTATGCCCTTATTATTGTTATTAATGCATTCTATTTTGACTTACACAGTTTCCTTCACTATGAATAATAGTCAAGTGATGGTAGAAATTTTAACTAAATTTTAACTAACTCAAATTACAAGAAATAGAGTCAGGACAGAATTTTCCTTAGGAATAGCTGATCTAGATATGGCACTAAGGGAAGACATGCCTGTCGTACCTGATGAAGGAAGCACACCTGAACAAAGAGAGAGTCTGGCTAAGTGGGAGAAATCTAACCGACTTAACTTGGTTGCAATTAAGAGGACCAATTCTGAACACCTGTTGAGTGGTTTGCTTGACACAACATCTACTAGGGATTTTCTCACCACCATAGGAGATAAATACCAAGTATCCAATAATGCTGAGTCTAGATATTTAATGAAAGAGTTAATGGATATGAGATATGACCATAACAGGGGTGTTAGGGAATTTATTCTAAGAATTATTCACCTTTAAACCAAACTGAAAGTCCAATCTATTGACCTGAATGAAAATTTCATTGTTCACCATGCCTTAAACTGTCTCCCTATTGAATATACCCAAATCAAAACAGCATATAATACCATTGGTGAGAAGTGGAGTGATAATAACCTTATTACCAAATGTGTGGCCGAAGAAGAGAAACTTAGGAAAGAAAAGAGTGATTTAGCCCTCCTGACCATTCATGCAAAACCCCATTCTGGCAAGAGTCATATGAAACATAAGAAATACTCTTATAGTGCTCATAAAAAAAATCAGGACTACAACAAATTTGGCAATACCAATGAAGGAGGTCCTAGGCAAACTAATTTCAAGAAAGGTCCTTGGTGTGTCTTCTGTAAGGTCAAGGGACACCATAGATGAGAATGTAATAAATTCAAGGCTTGGTTAGAAAACAAGAAGAAATATGAAGGTAATTATTTTGTTTTGTCTATTTTAAGTCTAATCTAGTTTATGTCCCTATAGATTCTTGGTGGTTTGATAGTGGTTCCACTACCCATACTGTTGTATCCTTACAGGGGTTCATAAACATGAGGAAGCCAAGTCTGAAATAAAGTAAGCTGAGGGTAGGAAATCATCTTGAAGTGGTAGTGGAGTGTATTGGAGATGTTTCCTTAGTTTTAGATTCAGGGTATGAACTTATTTTAAAGAATACCTTTTATGTACCTTCCTTTAGAAGAAATTTGATTTCAATTTCTTGTTTAGATAAACTTGGTTTTACTTTTTCTTTTGGTGGTGGAAAAGCAACATTGTTTTTTAATTTTGCAATAATAGGATCTGGTTTTTTAGTGGATGGTTTATATAAACTGTCTTTGGCTTTTGATAATTTTTCTACATCTTTCAATGTTAAGACTACTCTTGCTAAGTGGTCTAGGATAAAAGAGAAATCCTCATTATTATGACACAAATGCTTAGGTCCCATCTCTAAGGAAAAGGTAGAGCGATTAATAAGAGATAACATATTACCTTCCTTAAACTTTAATGATTTGGGGACATATGTAGATTGCATTAGAGGAAAATTCCCTAAGACCAAAAAGAAAGATGTAAATAGAATTCACAGTCTCTTAGAAATCATTCACACGGACATTAGTGGACCTCTATCTCCTATTATTTGTGGTAACAGGTACTTTATAACCTTCATTGATGACTTTTCCCATTTTGGCTATCTTTATTTAATCAAAGAAAAATCTGATGCATTTGAGAAATTCAAAAATTTTAAAAGTGAAGTTGAAAAGCAATTAGGAAAGGTCATCAAGGTGGTGACATCTAACCGTGGTGGTGAGTATTATGGTAGATTTGATGTTGGACAACAAAATATAGGACAATTTGCCAATTTTTTGCAAGCTTGTGGAATTGTTCCACAATATACCATGCCTAGTAGTCCTGAACAGAATGGTGTAGTCGAAAGGCAAAACCATACTTTAAAAGATATGATGAAGAGCATAATGAGCATAACTAATTTGCCAGATTTTTATACGGAGAAGCTTTAAAAACTGCCCTTTACATTCTTAACAGAGTTCCTAGCAAATCAATTCCAAAATCATCTTTTGAACTTTGGACAGGTAGAAAACCCAGTTTAAACCATTTTCATGTTTGAGGTTGTCCTATAGAAGTTAGGATCTATAAGCCCTTAGAGAAAAAGACTGACCCTAAAACTACCTATTGCTACTTCATTGGATATCCAGACCATGCAAAAGGGTATAGGTTCTATTGTCTTAGAAATGGTCTTAGAATTGTGGAATCTATGAATGCAAAATTTTTAGAATTGGATAAGGATGAAGCTATTATTTCTGTTGATGATTCTACTGCTAATGTGCGTGAGATGGTTTCTTTGCCTCTTGCCATTGATAACATACCTATAGTTACTATTCCTATCGAGAACTTGGTTGATGCTCCTTTATTTGAAAATGTGGTTAATTCCCCTGCTCCTGTTGATCCTCCTAATAATGTTGCTAACCCTCCTTTACTAGTTGATACTCCTCAACCCATTGAACCTATCATGCAAGTACCTCTTAAGAGGTCAGTTAGAGATGGGAGATCGACTATTTCCAATAATTACTTTGTTTATCCGAGTTAGGACATGTATGATATTGGGGATAATGTTGACCCCAAATCTTATCAGGAGGCGATGTCTTGTGCTCATTCTAATATGTGGGTAGATGCTATTAAAGAAGAAATGTAGTCTATGGTGTAGTGTGGGAACTTGTTGAATTGCCTAAAAATTATAGGGCGAATGTTTGTAAATGGGTTTAAAACCAAGAAGGACTCGAAGGGTCAAGTTGAGAGATATAAAGCTAGGCTAGTAGCGAAAGGTTTCACACAAAGAAAGGGCATTGACTTCACTGAAACGTTTTCCCCAGTGTCCAGTAAAGATTTATTTAAAATTGTTATGACTCTTATGGCACATTTCGATATGAAGTTACATCAAATGGATGTCAAGATAGTCTTTTTGAACAATGATCTCCTTGAGAAAGTATACATGCAACAACCTGAGGGTTTTCAGTCAAATGGTAATGAACATTTGTTGTGGAAATTAAAGAATTCTATTTATGGTCTGAAACATGCTTCTAGGCAGTGGTACATGAAATTTGATGAAGTTGTTACCTCCTTGGGCTTTGAAGAAAATAAAGTTGATCAATGTATATACCTAAAGTTCAATAGGAGTAAGTTCATTTTTCTCGTTTTATATGTTGATGATATTAAACTTGCTAGCAGTGATCTTGACTTGCTGAATGAAACTAAGCAGATGCTAATGAAGAATTTTGAGATGAAGGATCTTAGTGAGGCAAGTTTCGTGTTAGTAATTGAAATTCATAGGGATAAATCTCGTAACTTGCTTGGCTTGTCTCAAAAGGCTTATATTAATAAAGTCTTAGAGAGATTTGACATGCAAAACTGTAAACCTGGTGACGTACCAGTCATCAAGAGTGATAAATTCATTAAAAACCAGTGTCCTAAGAATGAAATTGAAAAAGCAGAGATGAAGAATAGACCATTTGATAGTGCGTTGGGGAGTTTGATATATGATGAAGGATCTTGGTGAGGCAAGTTTCGTGTTAGGAATAGAAATTTATAGGGATAAATCTCGTAACTTTCTTGGCTTGTCTCAAAGGGCTTATATTAATAAAGTCTTGGAGAGATTTAACATGTAAAACTATAAACCTGGTGATGTACCCGTCATCAAGGGTGACAAATTCATTAAAAACCAGTGTCCTAAGAATGAAATTGAAAAAGCAGAGATGAAGAACTGACCATTTGATAGTGGGTTGGGGAGTTTGATGTATTTGCACTAGGCCTGACATTGCTTATATAGTTGGCATTTTGGGTAGGTACCAGTCTAATCCTTGTAATACTCATTAGGTAGCCGCTAAGAAAGTGATGAGATACTTACAGAAAACCAAGGGGTATATGCTTGTGTATAGAAGAGTTGATAACTTAGAGATAATAGGGTATAGTGACTCAGATCTAGCTGGGTGGCCTAATGATATGAAATTGACTTTTGGTTACATCGTTATGTTGACCGGGGGTGCGATATTTTGGAAGAGCAAGAAGCAGACTGTGGTTGCATCTTCTACTATGCAGGCTGAATTTATTGCTTATTATGCGGCTGCTACTTATGCTGTTTGGTTGAGAAATCTAGTGAATAGACTTTATATTGTGGATTCCATTGCTAGACCTCTCAGAATTTATTGTGATAATAGTGCAACAATGTTTTACACTAAAAATAACAAGACTTCTAGTGGTTCTAAGCACATGGAATTAAAGTATCTTACTGTCAGAGAACTAGTGAAGAATAAAGATATAGTCTTCGAGCATATAGCTACAAAGTCCATGCTAGCTGATCCTTTAACCAAAGGTCTTCAACCTATAGTGTTGCAGAAGCATGTTGAAAATATAGGGATTTTAAGCTCTTTTAATGTGCTTAACTAGTGGGAGTTTTGAAATGAGTGTAATATTTCCTTGTCTTATTAGACCTTTATTATCAAATACTTAAATGTTCATTTCGCATGGATTATGTTATTTTAATGCAATTGATTTGAATATTCTCTTATTACTATTTTGTATATATATCAATTGCTATTTCAAAACTCGGTGTCCTTTTATATCATCATGTCTCGTGATTGACACCATCATAGAGTTAGAGACATGTTACAAATTTCTGGACTCGGTGTTCTATTAGATCATAATGTCTCCTGATCAACAACATATTTGAGTCTACATACATTATTATAGAACTCGGTGTCCATTCCAATCATCGTGTCGGTGGTTGACACCATATTAGAGTTCAAGGCATTATAGTTAATAATGAACTATACAATTTCTCTTGCTTTAAGCCTATTTTAAGAGAAATTGCAAGGACTGGCGTTGAAAATAACACCTTACATTATCATTAGATCACCTTTATGTGTTATTTTCATGCTACACTACACACTAATGACTGGTCAACAAGGTTGATGATATATGTAATTATGTATCGATGTTATATCAATAAAGGATGTAACGGGTGACATAGTTCAATGTCATTTGACTTTGATCAAACTTAGTCTTATTGAAGTGCTGCATCTCGGATCATATATTTTTTCAAAATGTGGCCATATTGCACAAATTTTAGTTTGTTAGCCTAAGAGCCGTTTTCAAAGGTTTTTTTCAAAAATAAAATTAAACTATTGATTTTGCCTAAGCGGGAGAATGTTAGAATATATTTTATGGGTTAGAATATATTTCATGGGCTACAATCAATTGTCATTTTGGTTTTATTAAAAATAGGCTAATGATATGATCCCTATTGAGATGCTATGGTCCACTAATATTGTGATCCCTATTGGACTTAAACACTTTATATCGTTAATGTGATTAATGGTGTAGGCAACCCTAAAGCCTATGATGGGTAGGCCTAGGTTACTATTTATGGCTAGGTCCCCACTGCACTCCCTATATATACATATGTATAGTCTCTCTACGGTTTGCCCCATTGAGAACTGTATTTTCTAAAGAGATCAGAGTTGTGGGGGAAGCCCTAATCATCAGCAAACACTTGCGCGATACTCTTGTAATTTAGAATCATATCTCCAACACATAAGTATCTGTGTTCCCTATCACGTAATTGATTCATAATTTTCACTTCTTACATTAATTTCTCGTGTTTCCTCGCCTTCACTAGCAGTTCTAAGATAGTTATGTTGGCAGGACCTATGCTGGTGAATCAGCTGATGACATAAGCAATGACTCGTTTCCTCGATGTGGATTGGTCGATGGTGGCAGAAGATAACTATTGGCATTAATAGATGGGCGGTGTGAAGTTGGAACTATTGTGGTCAAAGAATCATGTTGTTGTAGCCTGTGATGGCAGTGGGCTGGAGCTAGCCGACGATGATGTAGTAGCTGGCAGTTGAACGAGGCTGGTAGTGGTGGGAGGATCTTGAGCAGCTAGGTTCACATTTTTGGTTGTAAGGTTTTCTTAAAGACGATGGAGAAGGTTGTTTGGAAACATAATAAAACTATTCTAAGGTTAGAATAGTGTGTGTTTGGAAATAAAGTTGGGGTTGTTCTAAGTTGTGAATAAGGTAATCTTGAATTAGAATAAAGTTTGTTTAGATATAATGATAAGCCTATTCTACTGTTAGAATAAGGCAGGTTTGGTTATATGATTAAACTAATCTAAAGATGAACAAAGCTATCCTTGTTATATTCCAAAACGTATTTTCAAATAAAATTTAAATTTTTTTTAATTTTAAAATTTTATTCTAAAATTAAAACAATTATTTTCTTCATTTGATTAAGATTAATATTTTTATTTCTAGTTAAATTTTACAAAAATAGTTTCTTAAATTGATTATTTTTAATTGGACTAAAATTAATTTATTAGATTCCTTAAAATTAAGCAAAATGTTTTCTTAAGCAATTAAGAAAGGTATTTCATAATTAAAATTTATTTATTTCAATTTGATTGAAATATATTTATTTGATTATTTTATTTAGAGAATTATTATTATTATTATTTACAAATTGTTTTTTTATGAATAATAAGTTTCTTGATTTATTAGAAAAAATTTATTTTCTTAATTAAAATTTTGAAAAGTTTTTTTAGTTATTAATTGAGAAAAATAAGCTTTCTTAAATATTTTTTTAAAATTGCTTCTAATTTATTAAGGAAAGATTTCTAATTAATTAAGAAATCAAATCTCTAAACAAATAATATAAAGAACTTTCTTAATTAAACTAAAAATGTTTTATTTAATTTGAAAAGTAGTTTTCTTTTAATATTAGAAGATATTTTTTTAATTAAAAAATAATTTTCAATTAGATTAATAGTTTTCAAATTAGAATAAAAATAGATTTCTAATTGGATTAGAATATCTTACTTATAGAATTTGAAAAAAAAAAGAGATTTTTCAAATTATGATATGCAAAAATATATATTTTATTAAAAAAATTAGTTAAATTTTTAATGGAGTCAAGATAATTAGAAATAGTTTGTAACTAAGTTTGAAATTTGTTTTCAAAACAAATTAAGTTTTTATTTAGGATTCAAATTTAACTTATTTAAGGAATATAATCAATTGCTTTAATCTAATTTAATTTTTATAGAATTATTATTTTAAATTATGATGATCAATAACTAGAATCAAACGAAACTTGATATTTTATACGTACAATTTGATTATGAGTGCATAAGTTGCATATTATATATATATATATATATATGTGCATGTTAAATTATATATGTGATATTTTACATGTAATTTTGTGTTTAATGAGACGAATGAAATTAAATGCTTTATGAAATTATTAAGTACATGTTTTAAACATAATTATTGCCTTATATTGTTATAAGAAAAAACCAGAGTTATGTTTATTTTTAGGTTTGTTGAGCAAACTCAAAGCCGTTTTAATCTGAATATGTTTATTCTTATAACTATGGGTCCTACTTAACTAAATTTGTGTGATGTGGCTGAGCAAACTCTTGATTATATGAATTGAGAGGTAGGGTTAAGAATAACATATAAGATATATTTTGACAAAAGTTGTCACCTAATAGATGTAAGAGTCATATGAGATGTGATTGATAAAGTTATTAATTACCTAATTTAGTTGGTTTGTTAAGCAAACTCAAAATTAACTAAATTTGAATGGGATCTTAGTCTACTAGAAATATTAAAAGTAATCTTTTCGAATAGTAATAAGGGATATTATTTTGAATAAAAAAGCAGGAGTAACCAAATATACAATTAAAGTCCTATTCTTATTTGGTACTTATGACATAACCTTTATATTTTGTTCTGAGTATAAATTACCTTTGTTTAGTATAGTTGATACGAAGTTATTAGTGAACCAAATTTCTTAGACATATGTTATGTTTGAGAATAGTTCTCAAAGTTAGATAGATAGCTCGTGTTGAGTGCACTGTAAAATTTACCTAACTCTGCATACTAAAAACTTGTAGAAGTGGTGAGTCAGGATTATGTCCACAAGAAATATTCGGTTAATTCTCATAATAAAAATAATTGATGCAAAGGAAATAAAAATGGGGAGTTTTGTTTTTTTATGTAATTGAGAAAATAAAGTAAAATTAAACTAGTAAAAAAATTATAGAAAAAAATCAAAAATTATAAAAATGTCAAATGTGTGTAAGGTCCAGTTCTATGATCAATCACAATTAAACATATCCCATTATTATAATGTTTTCATGCCTCTCTTCAAACTATTGATTGTGGACTAACAATACGTTCTGCTAATCCTGGTTTTCCCTTAGGTTGTATTTAATTAAGAGACATTCTTTAATTAAATATAGCCACTAAATCACCTAGGATACGATCTTTAGATTCAATTTGGCAGCCACATTATGAAGTGAAAAATGGATCAATATAGGCATTAATCTCACAAGTTCGAGTTATCTAACCTAAGTTACATTGTTCCTAACGATTCAAGATCATTAGTGGCTACTATTCAACATCAAATATAACAATTACGGATTATATTCAACATTCTAGCAATAAGTTTGTAATAAAATAATCCAAATAAAATATTAAGATTATTTTTACAAAACTCAATTCAATCAACGCAAACAACTTTAACAATATGAAAAGAGTTTAAACATTAACAAAATGAGATAAGCTTAATCGTGACTCGGGCATCAATTTCACTTTCGAACTAGTGTTGGGATGTTAACCTTCCATCTTTTCCATCAATCTCTAAGAATTAGTTCTTATAGCCTCCATTCTTGTTGAAAAACATCGATAAAATGATGAAGATTTGCATATGTGTGCTGCTGTCCAAGTTCTTTTGGTTGCTGACTTTCAACCCACCCTCACAAACATTCCATATCCAAAAAGAATGGTTATCTCAATTGTAACACCCCACTCCCGCTGAACCCGAACCCGATATCGACAGTGATACCCGAGTCCGTGCCCCGCGAGGATGACGTGTCACATCACTTCACTAAACAAAAGTCGGTATAATTTTTTTTTGTAAGCTCTTTACACTTGTCACTCATGT
>JANQBM010000002.1:3016324-3029091 GCA_025594535.1 Erythroxylum domingense | reverse complement strand
TAATCATACCAATAAATATATCTCAAGATTTTAATTTTAAAATTTATTTTCTCATTAATGATATGCAAATGTATGTAACACCTTCAATCTAAACCTGACTTAATGACCTTTAACACAAATTATGTTAATATTTAGCTCATTACACCTAAAATATTACTTAAAACATTAAGAAGTTAGTGATGTTATGCTTTGATGTTACGTTTTCATTTAATGACTTATAGTTTTATTTAAATAAAATATTAAGTGGTTTAAATAAAAAGATAAAAATATTTTGTAATTTAATATTCAATAAAATTAATAACTTTATTATATCATAATTATATGTTGTTATAATTTAAAGTTGTGACATAATATATATATATATATATTTTTTAAAGATGAAAATTTTATAAATTTTATAAAATATGGTATGCTTATAACATTCTAAAGACAAGAAGGATTTAAAATAATACTTATATCAAGGTTTTGAGTAAGGAATTACTCTTAACAAATTTTTAATTAGAGTGACCTACGAATGAATCTTCTAATATTAGAATTTAGAAAGGAGAAAAAAATTATGAATATAAATTTAGATATAATGATTTTAGAAAAAAAGTAAAAGAACTATTTTCAAAAGTAATAAAAAATAATAATTTATAAAATATATAAAAATATTTATAAAATGTATTCTAATTTAAATAAAATAATAGCTATTTTCAATATAATGTACTATATGTATTTGTTTTATTCTCAATTACTTAAATATTCTTTTGGAATTGATACATTAGGATTAATAAAGTGATTATTTCATTTTAGGATTAATATAAATACATATATGCATAATATATATATTGTGTAAATATTAAAAATAAAATATAAAAGTGTAAATGCGTTAACATTAATCATGATATTAACTAATTTATTTTAATATGTGTAATAAAAATATAAAATTTTACAATGATTATTTAATAATAGATATAATATGAAAAGACAATAATATTTATACAACTATACAAGTTAAAAAAATCAACAATAATTAAAAGTACAACAACTACATCAAAAAGAGTTTTGTACATAATTTATAAAAATATTAAAAGTTTGAAAATATTATATTATAAACATAATAAACGTATTTTTAAAAATCCGTATTAAAATGAAATATAATAATTTATTAAACTCTTAAAAATAATATTTGAAATAATTTCATTGGACTTAGATAATAACTTTTTTACATTTACATTATAATTAATTGTTATAATAAAATTATAAAATTAAAATTAAATTATCTTGCTTGTAAGGAATAATTATGACAACATTATCATTGCTACATATTTTTAATAAATATATATTGACTCGTATTTTATATATTTTATTTTATACAAATATTTTTGTATAATTTATAGGTAATTTTATGGTACATTTTAGTATAAATGGTTATGCTATAATTTCCAATTTATAATTTTAAAAAAAATACAACTACAACTTTTTTAAATTCTCTTAAAATATTTATATAAAAATATATTAAACCTATAGGTCGACTACAGTTGAGTCACGGACCACTTTTGGCCCATTGGGGCCTGGCCATGGCCGAATCATTCGGCCCTTGTGGAAATTTTTTTGGTAGGGCCGAATTGGGCCATTGACAGCCTAGGCCCGTTGAGACTTCTACACCAAACTCCACACCTTAATAAAAGATAACTCTTGGCATTTCCACTTCGGTTGCGACACTTACAACCTGGTACACCTCCTAATCCTGGCATGTATGATATGTTTCTCTAGCAAGATAAGCCAGTTCATCACCTTACTAACAAAGCTATCATGCATTTGTTACGAAGAAGTAGTAGCAAGGTTGACTGGATTAAGATATTATGGTGCAAAGCTTTAACCTCAAGGATCTCCTTTATTCTCTGGTTGGCTATCCAAAAAAAGCTCAACACTACAGATGGAATCAATCAATTTCTGATAAATCTCCCCGCATGTTTTTCTTCAACAAAACATGTTTGTCTCCAATAAATCCTATCTTCTTTAGGATTCTATCTTATGCAGGATTCTTTCCTTTCACACTATCTTAATTTTCAAAAAATACCACATTATCCAAGATAGTAGAATCCTATACCAGGTCAACTTCTTATCATAAAAGATATACTAAATATATCAAAAATACAAATAATGCCCAAAATAAAATATCTTAACAGATTGGAATACAAAAGATTAAATGACTTAGTCTTTATTTATTACAATTTAAAGCTTAGAGAAAGGTATATTATTATCATTTATCATTATTAAGTTGAATATAATTTCTTGCAATTTCTTAATAATTTAATTTTATTTGTCTATTACGACTCTTAATAAAATAAGTAGTTATATAGATCCAATTTGCCTTAATCATATGAATCTTTTATTGCATTAGTTTTCTGAAAAATCGAGTTTGATAGATGAGAGTAACTTAGAAGATAGACTTAGATAGGAAAGTATTGAAATGTCACTTTATGCAATGAATTTGAATAATGATGATGATGAAGTTCCTTTCAATGATGAAGATTTTATCCCAAATGATAATTGAGGTCAACGCGATTGAATGAATTTTCAGATTTTCATTTCATTTCTTATTTTAATTTTTCACTTATATTTGATACATATTTTAAATTCTAGATATGCAATATAAATATAAAACTTTTAATTGTAAATATTTTTGTCTCAAGTTTCACTTCTGGTTAATTATGTTCTTTGACATGAACTCTTGTTGTAGTACTTATGGAGTCATAGAAGTTTATTATTCTTATCTTTTGATATTTTAATGTAATTATTCTTTATTATATGATAAAATTGTAATATTTAAAGTACATTGTATCATCCTTAGTTTTTTATTTATATGATAATTCAATGATCTTTTTTATATTGATTTTAGTAATTGTTTATATGTGAAATATTTAATAAATAATATTAATAGAAATAAACATTATTGTTATTTCAAATTTCTATTGTTATGATTTTTGAAGATAAAGTTGATGTAAAATAAAAAATTATATGACACAATATATTGAAGGACTATTTTATAAATTTAAAAATATTAGGAATTATCTTATAATTTTTAAAAATTACTCAAAATGGTACTTAGTATTAATCGATACTGGTACAGTATCATACTAAATCAAATTTAGTATCGATTTTGGTATGGCATTCGTAACATTAATAGAATGACGTTACTAAATTGGAGAACTTAACAGCTTCAACTGCCTTTTCATCCCATTTTAGATCATTAGAATTTTAAATTATAATAACATTCAAATTTAAGATTTCAAACTTAAGTTACTTCAACACCTATTCTTGTATTACTTTTTTCTTAAAAAGGAAATTTGCTTATATTTAGCTTTAACCTTCTTGTAACTCAAATTAATAAAATTTCTTTTATACATATCTTGTTAATAATTAACTATTAATATTAACCACATTATAGATAACATAATTAACAACTTTACAAAATTAAAAAAAATAATTATAGGACTAGTAATGTGATATTTTCTTAAAGCTAGCCTAATGACGCAAAACTAGACGATGAAATACTAGAGGAGATGAGAGAAGATCAAAGAGGCAAGGTAAATAATATCTTACTTGTTACATGGTAAAGAAAATTAGAAATCGTTGTTCATGATATAGAAAGTGCAGTGCATATATATAACTCAAAGTACTCTAGTAAGTTTCAACAAGCTTTGCAAGATTGCAAAATTAAATTATGCTATGGTCTGATGCTATTTTTCTAGCGGTTATTAGTGAATATTATTATTAAATTTTTATTTTAATAAAATATTATTTTTATTGTTTATACTAATAATAACTACTAATAACCAACAAATAATTCAGAAATTATTTTTGAAAGTAATAAGAAGTGATATGGTTATGATCTTTGATGAATTGATGTTGCATCACACAGATAAATTTCCCTCCAATGTCAACCATAGAGCCCCTGCCCCACCTCCTCGTCGGACTTCCACCAGGACGGTCGGCTTCTTTTGGGGCAAAGTTGACCACGTTGGTCGAACGATTGAAATATCTTTTCTAAAATGATATCATTTTAGTTTAACTTTTTAATATAATATCATTTCGATGTTTAGGTTTGAAAAGAAGCAAAAACAACATTGTCTTAAAAAAATAAAACTAAACGTCATCATTGTAAACAGTCTAAATAATGTCTGCGTCAAAATCGAATCACATCTTCGAATTTCGAATCGGATTAGGTGAAAGTATAAGCAGTTTAACTTGACCAATGCCCAAACCTACAACTCTTAAGACGTTAATTGAACATAAGCAGGAAAACATAACCTGATGCTATAGTTGATCTTTTCTCCTTCATTTTCCTTTTTGAGGAATGTAGGACTTAAATTTGTTTCGATCTTCAACCCTTGCTCTAGTTATAATTTAGATTGTCTTATTAGGTATGAAGTTCTTATTGGCTTAATCCTCGTAACCCAACATAATGACATTATAGGGTTATTCTAAAATATTTAGTATTAAACTGCTATAACTTTGTTCAAGTCAAAGAATTTTGCTTAGCATGAACAAAATTTCAAGTTTAAGTCTCATTTCTAAATTGTATGAGAGTAAATTTATATTATAATAATTTAAATATTTATGTGCTATCATCTCAATGTAAAAAAGTAAAAGCACTTTCAACTATATGTTAGGTGAGAAGATGACAACAATCTAGGAGAAGATATGGTATGACATGCAAAATTATAATTTAGTTAAGAAAAATAATCTTTTAAAAATTGGAACAAAAGTTAAACAAATAATATAAGATATTTAAGGTTTTAAATTTTAACTTCATAAAATTGGTATACATTAAAAACTTAAAAAAAAATTAAAATTTTAAAAATGATTGAAAAAGCAAACTATCTTTATCTATCAAAGAGGTTGAAGTTTAATTAAAGGAGGAGACTGTAAATAAAAACCAATTGGTTTATTATAATAAAAAAATTGAGAGTATATTTTCGTTTAAAACGTGGGAAAGGACGTATTTATTAGTGGTCTTTTAGTTTACAAACAGTATGGCTATGAAATAATCTCATAGTGAAATTTATAAATCAATATTTTGACATGCTTTTTGAGACAAGCTATTATACAAGAGGGGTAGATGAATTAAAATATGTACATTTTTTATTGAATCAAATAATCGAATTTAGCTATTTATCAACCTAATAGTTCACTCACATCTGAATTGGATGTTGTCTTCTTTTACGCTATATGTTTTCTTATCTATTCATATGGACTGTAATGCGTGTTTTGGTTGTACTATTCTTTTTCTCTGTTCTCGTGTTGATTATTCCTTATGATGTCTTTGGTCTTGCTGTCAAATAGACTTAACACAGGTTCTGATACAGAATAAAAGTCCAAATCCAATATATCCATAGGCTCCTCCGCGTGTAAGGAGTGTTAGAATATACCTTGTGGCTATAATCAATTGTAGTTTTGGTTTTATTAAAAACAAGTTAATGATATAATCCTTATTGAGATGCTTATGGTTTATTATTATTGTGATTTCTATTGAACTTAAGCATTTTATACTGTTAATGTGATTAATGGTGAAGGTCTAAGTCTAAAGCCTATGATAAGCAGGCTTAGGGTTACCATCTGTAGTTAGGTCACCACTACACTTCTTATATATACATATGTACAGTCTCTCTACAGTTTGTCCCATTAAGAACTATATTTTTCAAAGAGAGCAGAGTTGTTGTGAAAATCTTAATCGTCACCAAACGCTTGCACGATGTTTTCACAATTTGTCGAATATGTCTTCAACAAGTAAGTATATGTATTCCTATCAAGTAATTGATTCATAATTACACAAGGAGTCCTCAGGACCATCGACATCGACTCTTACACTAGAGTTAAAAATCGAGTAGTTGAGGAATATGATTGTCGTAGAAATTAATGCTAACTTAATTTACACCAGAAATCCTAAATCAATTAGGTCAGATGGACTTACCCAGTTGAAGGGTCAACTTGCTGATAGGTAGACCTAACGCAGGTTCTGATGCACAATAAAAAATTAAAAATCCAAATCTAAATCCAAATCCAATCGATCCATAGAGTAGAATCCTCCAAGTGGATGGAGTCCTCCGGACCATCGACTCTTGCAGTAAAGTTAAAAATTGAGTAGCTGTGGAATATGAATGTCGTAGACGTCCTAAATCAATTTACACAATTTACACCAAAAAGGATAGAAATGTCTAAATGTTTTGCTTGTATTATTCTTTTTCTCTGTTCTCGTGTTGATCCAGCCTCAATTAAACATGATTATTCCTTATGATGTCTTTGGTCAACTTGCTGTCAGATAAGACTTAACGCAGGTTGTGATACAGAATAAAAGTCCAAATCCAATAGATGCATAGGCTCTCCGCGTGTAAGGAGTGCAAGAACATATTTTGTGGGTTACAATTAATTATAGTTTTGGTTTTATTAAAAATAGGCTAATGATATAATTCCTATTAAGATGCCTATAGTTCATTATTACTGTGATCCCTATTGAACTTAAGCTAAGGTCCATGATGCGCAGGCCTAGGGTTACTATCTGTGGCTAGGTTTCTGGTGCACTTCCTATATATACATATGTATGGTCTCTCTATAGTTTGCCTCATTGAGAACTGTATTTTTCAAAGAGAGCGAAGTTGTTGTGGAAGTCCTAGCAGTCACCAAACACTTGTACGGTGCTTTCACAATTTGTCGATTATGTCTTCAACAAGCAAGTATTTGTGTTCCCTATCACGTAATTGATTCATAATTTTGGCTTCTTACATTTGGTATCAGAGCCTAGAATTATGTAATAAGGAATCTGATAATTATTGTCGATGATTGAGAATTAGGATCATAATTTGCACTTTTATATGATCATATGTGTGATTTTCGTGTTAATGTAAATTCGTAAAATTGATCCATAAAACCTTAAGGCTTTTGTAGATCCTAATCTCATGAGTCTATTGATGTATGCTTTTTTATTTTTCATGCATTGTGCACTAAGAATTTCACAACACAAACCACGGTTCTTAAACCCGATTTGAATTTTACCAAATACACATGAAATCTTACTTGTTTTGTTGATTCACGTTTCCTTCGTATTTTTCATTGATGATATGTGATTAAATTGAAGAAATTTTGATTTTTTGGGATTGTTTTTTGAAGAACCCGTTTCAAACCTTGAAAATCGATTTCGACCCTGTTTTGATCCATAAATTCATCGCAATTCCTGAAATTTCTTGAGGTTTAAGATTTAAAGAAGTTTCTTTACAGATTAAGCATGAAAAAAGAACCAAAAACAAAGAACAAAGAAGGTTTTTGATCGTGCCCTGTTTTTCTAACCTGAGATCCGGTTTTCTGCAACTCTAACTCGGTTGGAGGAAGAAGAAGAAGACACGTCCTGCACACGCCCACTCTCACTTGTGGCGCGTGCAAGAGTGCGTGGGCCCCACAAAACTTGTTTGTGTGCTTCGTTTTTTCTATTCTGCTATATTTTTTTAGTCTGATTTTTCTATATATATTTCATAATTTTTCTACTGCATTTAATATTTTGATAAAAGAAATATTACATTACATAATATTTTTTATTCATTTTCCAGCTTTTTATTTAACGTGATACACTGGAAATTATTATTACCCTATTTTGGATATGTTTGCAGTAGTTACTCTCTCACAATCATATCTTATATGTATTTATTAAATTATATGTGATATTTGCTTGTTTATTCAACTGTATAAGTACAAAACCTATTTTAGAATGCAATTTAATTGATCCATGATTAGTTGAGGTGTCTTTTATTTTTACATCTTCTTTTCAACTGAATCATGGTATTGGGCAATATATTTTTATTCCTGTATGAAGAGTTTCATGGATTACTATGGGTGATTACCACCAAAGTGAGATCAATCATAGTAATTTGTGAGATTTTTTATAATTTTTCAGGAATGTTTCTGATTAATGCATATAATTGCATGCCCAAAGGGGCTTCTTGTGTGTTTTAGTTGGAGACCTAATTTTAAATAGAGTTATTGAGGATTACAATATTCTTGGGGATCTGTCTACCCAAAGGGGATGAAATTTCAAGATTAGTGTACCATCATTTTTATAGTTCATCTTTGAGGTTCTGATTTTGGTTGCACATTTTGCCTAAAGGGGAATGTGTGATTCTTAGTTAGGCCTCACTATTGTTATTAATGTATTCTGTTTTATCTTCAACAATTTCCTTCGCTATGAATAATAGTCAAGTGACCGTAGAAATTTTAACTGGCTCAAATTGCAAGAGATTTAGGCAGGACATAGAATTTTCCTTAAGAATAGCTGATCTAGATATGGCATTAAGGGAAGACATGCCTGTCGTACCTAATGAAGGAAGTACACCTGAACAAAAAGAGAGTCTAGCTAAGTGGGAAAAATCTAACTGACTTAGCTCGGTTACAATTAAGAGGATCATTACTGAACACTTATTGAGTGATTTGCCCGACACAACATCTGCTAAAGATTTTCTCATTGCTATAGGAGATAGATACCAGGTATCCAATAATGTTGAGTCTAGATATCTAATGAAAGAGTTGATGGATATGAGGTATGACCATAATGG
Organism: Erythroxylum domingense; assembly: GCA_025594535.1. Taxonomy (NCBI): domain Eukaryota; kingdom Viridiplantae; phylum Streptophyta; class Magnoliopsida; order Malpighiales; family Erythroxylaceae; genus Erythroxylum; species Erythroxylum domingense. The sequence continues at coordinate 3,020,503 of JANQBM010000002.1, read as the reverse complement.
GGGTGTTAGGGAATTTATTCTGAGAATTGTTCACCTTCAAACTAATCTGAAAGCCCAATCTATGGACCTGAATGAAATTTTCATTATTCACCATGCCTTAAACTGTCTCCCTATTAAATTTACCCAAATCAAAACAATATATAATACCATTGGTGAGAAGTGAAGTGTTAATGACCTTATTAACAAATGTGTGGTCGAGGAAGAGAAACATAGGAAAGAAAAGAGTGATTTAGCCCTCCTGGTCATTCATGATAAACCCCATTCTGGCAAGATTCATATGAAACATAAGAAATACTATTATAATGCTCACAAGCCAAATCAGGACTACAAGAAATTTGGCAATACTCACTACCACAATGTAGGAGGTCCTAGGCAAACGTTGTTCAAAAAAAGTCCTTGATGTGTCTTCTGTAAGGTCAAAGGACATCATAGAGGAGAATGTCGTAAATTCAAGGCTTGGTTAGAAAACAAGAAGAAATCTGGAGGTAACCATTTTGCTTTTTCTATTTTAAGTCTAATCTAGTTGATGTCCTTATAGATTTTTGGTGGTTTGATAGTGGTTCCACTACCTATATTGTTGTGCCCTTACAGGGGTTCACAAACATGAGGAAGCTAAGTCTGAAAGAAAGCAAGCTGAGGGTAAAAAATAATTTTTAAGTGGCAGTGGAATGCGTTGGAGATGTTACCTTAGTTTTAGATTCAGGGCATGGACTTATTTTAAAGAATACCTTTTATGTACCTTCCTTTAGAACGAATTTGATTTCAGTTTCTTGCTAAGATAAACTTCATTTTACTTTTTCTTTTGGTGGTGGAAAAACAAAATTGTCTTTTAATTCTACAATAATAGGATCTGGTTTTTTAGTGAATGGTTTATATAAATTGTCTTTAGCTTCTGATAATTTTTCTACATCTTTCAATGTTGAGACTACTTTTGCTAAGCGGTATAGGATAAAAGAGAAATCCTCGTTATTGTGACACAAACGCTTAAGTCACATCTCTAGGGAAAGGGTAGAGCGATTAATTAGAGATAACATTTTACCTTCCTTAGACTTTAATGATTTGGGGACATGTGTAGATTGTATCAGAGGAAAATTCACTAAAAACAAAAATAAAGATGCAAATAGAAGTCTAAGTCTCTTAGAAATCATTCACACAGATATTAGCGGACCTCTATCTCCTACTATTTGTGATAATAAGTACTTTATTACCTTCATTGATGACTTTTCCCGATTTGACTATCTTTATTTAATCAAGGAAAAATCTGATGCACTTAAGAAATTCAAAAATTTTAAAACAGAAGTTGAAAAGCAATTAGGAAAAGTCATCAAGGTGGTGAGATCTGACCGTGGTGGTGAGCATTATGGTAGATTTGATGCTAGACAGCAATAAATGGGACCATTTGCAAGCTTGTGGAATTGTTCCATAATATACCATGCCAGATACTCCTGAATAAAATGGTGTAGTTGAAAGGCGAAACCGCACTTTAAAAGATATGATGAGGAGTATGATGAGTGGAACTAATTTGCTAAACTTTTTATAGGGGGAAGCCTTAAAAACTACCCTTATTCCTTATCACATATTCCTAATAGATTCGTTCCAAAAAAACTTTTCGAACTTTGGATAGGTAGAAAACCCAGTTTAAACCATTTACGTGTGTGAGGTTGTCCTGCAGAAGTTAGGATCTATAATCCTTTAGAGAAAAAGAATGACCCTAAAACTACCTATTGTTACTTCATTGGATATCCAGACCATGCAAAAGGGTATAGGTTCTATTGTCTTAGAAGCAGTCCTTGTGGAATCTATAAATGCAAAATTTTTAGAATTGGACAAAGCTTAAGCTGTTATTCCTGCTGTTGATTACATTGTTAATGTACGTGAGATCGTTTCTTTTCCTGTTGCCTTTGATAACATGCCTACAATTACTGTTCCCGTCGAGAACTTAGTTGATGCTCCTTTAGTTAAAAATGTGGTTGATTCCCCTGCTCCTGTTGATCCTCCTAATAATGTTGCTAACCCTCTTACACAAGTTGATACTCCTCAACCCATTGAACCTATTGTGCAAGTACCTTTTAAGTGGTCAGTTAGATAGAGGAGACCGGCTATTTCCAACGATTACTTTGTTTATCTTAGTGAAGAAATGTATGATAATGGGGATAATGTTGACCCTAAATCTTATCAGGAGGCGATGTCTTGTGCTCATTCTAATATGGGGGTAGATGTCATGAAAGAAGAAATGCAGTCTATGGCTAATAATGAAGTGTGGGAACTTATTGAATTGCCTAAAAATTGTAGGGCGATTGGTTGTAAATGGATTTTTAAAACCAAGAAAGACTCGAAGGGTCAAGTTGAGAGATATAAAGATAGGCTAGTAGTGAAAGGTTTCACGCGAAGAGAGGGCATTGACTTCACAGAAACTTTTTCCCCAGTTTCCAGTAAAGATTCATTTAGAGTTGTCATGGCTCTTGTAGCACATTTCGATATCAAATTACATCAAATGGATGTCAAGATAGCTTTTTTGAAAGGTGATCTCCTCAAGAAAGTATACATGCAACAACCTAAGGGTTTTTAGTCAAATGGTAATGAGCATTTAGTGTGCAAATTGAAGAAATCTATTTATGGTATGAAATAGGCTTCTAGGCATTGGTACCTGAAATTTGATGAAGTCGTTACTTCCTTAGGTTTTGAAGAAAATAAAGTTGATCAGTTTATATACCTAAAAGTCAGTAGGAGTAAGTTCATTTTTCTCGTTTTATATGTTGATGATTTTCTACTTGCTAGCAGTGATCTTAGCTTGCTGAATGAAACTAAGCAGATGTTGAAAAAGCACTTTGAGATGAAAGATATTGGTGAGGCAAGTTTCGTGTTGGGAATTAAAATTCACAGGGATAGATCTCGTATCTTACTTGGCTTGTCTCAAAGGGCTTATGTTAATAAAGTCCTGGAGAGATTTGACATGCAAAACTATAAATCCAGTGATGTACCAGTTGTTAAGGGTGACAAATTTAATAAAAATCAGTGTCCTAAGAATGAAATTGAAAAAGCAGAGATTAAGAACATACCATTTGATAGTGCGTTGGGGATTTTGATGTATGCTTAGGTTTGCACTAGGCCTGACATTGCTTATATAGTTGGCGTTTTGGGTAGGTACCTGTCTAATCCTGGTAATGCTCATTGGGTAGTTGCTAAGAAAGTGTTGAGATACTTGCAGAAAACCAAGGAGTATATGCTTGTGTATAGAAGAGTTGACAACTTAGAGATAATAGGGTATAGTGACTCAGATCTAGCTGGGTGTCCTGATGATATGAAATCGACTTCTGGTTACATCTTTATGTTGGTTAGGGGTGCGATATCTTGGAAGAGCAAGAAGCAGACTATGGTTGTGTCTTCTACTATGCAGGCTAAATTTATTGCTTGTTATGCGGTTGCTACTCATACTGTTTGGTTGAGAAACCTGGTGACCGAACTTTGCATTGTGGATTCCATTGCTAGACCTCTCATAATCTATTGTGATAATAGTGCTGTAGTGTTTTACACTAAAAATAACAAGACTTCTAGTGGTTTTAAGCACATGGAATTAAAGTATCTGACTATTAGAGACCTAGCGAAGAATAAAGAGATAGTCATCGAGCATATAGTTACAGAGTCCATGCTAGCTGATTGCTTAACCAAGGGTCTTCGACCTATTATGTTCCAGAAGCACGTTGAAGACATGGGAATTTTAAACTCTTTTAATGCGCTTGACTATGTTGAATAATTTAGTTTATTTGTTTTATGTTATTTCAATTAAGTTGTTTTTCAATATTTGTTTCTTAGTCAAAGTTTGAGTCCTACTTTCTAGGAATCTTGTTGATAATGTTCAGCAGAACATGGTCACGTTGCAGCTGATTTATTTTTCAGTTAAGATTTTCTTTTGCTCTTTGTAAGCCTATATAAAGGCTGTCATCTTGCTTAATGTATGTGCAGTATCTTGAGCATCTTCTTTCCTCTTTATTTTTATTTTATTTTCTGACAATTTATCAGTGGTATCAGAGACAGATTAAAAGAGAGAAAAGAGAGTGAAACACGTGAGGTTAGAGAGAAAAAAAGAGCAACAGCTTTATTATTTGTTTCATGGCAGAAACGAATTTTGTACAGGCAGCAATTCCACGTTTTGATGGTCACTATGATCATTGGAGCATG
>JANQBM010000002.1:2997371-3007504 GCA_025594535.1 Erythroxylum domingense | reverse complement strand
ATTCTTAATGCTATTATTCGATTATACCTATGATCATATCTAGGTTGTCGTTTAATAAGAATGCTAGGATACATGTTTTTAGTATCGTGTTTTCATTGTCGTTTAATAAGATTGCTAGGAAACATGTTTCTAGTCATTACACTTAAGAGAAAATACCCCCAATGAATGTTTATTAATGATTGTGATTTTATATCGAGGATCCATTTTAGTGTGATAACATCAGTGACCCAAAACCAAGGTTTGTCTCTTATATTTTCAGATCTAATTATTTCTCATTATTTTTTATTTTTCTTATATTTTTCCTTAAATTATCGTGAATCAACCCCCCCCATTTCGTTACTTTCTTTTAGTTTTAAACATCGCTAACCTTTACCGTTAAAAATTCCACGTGGGAATGATATCTGCTTACTGCTACTACATTAATTTGTTTTAACAGAAGTGATTTCTTTTATATTTGATAGCAGGTGACAACATTATCAAATTTTGGCACCGTTTTTAGGAAATTTCTTAACGGTTTTTGCTAGTGATGTTTTTGTTTTTGTTTTTGTTTTTGGTTTCATTACGCTTTGTTACCTTGTCTTTTGTTTATTTCAGTTTCACAGCTCTTTTTGATTTTTTGATCTTTTAGCGGCATGGCTCATTATCAGTATGCTTTTAATTCTGATTATTCATATTATCCTTATTATGATAATGAGTTTCCATCTATTGCGACTTCCAAGTTTGACCATCAAGTGGCGGATTTCACACCTTTAGCCGCGTAAATACTAAGGGGTGACCAACAAGCTAAGGTATGTGAAGTTTGCTCATTTTTGGGTTATTCTTTTTGTACGTATTCCTTTCTGCAAGACACAAAGTACGGATTCACTTCTCCACGGAGCTACTATGAAGAGTAGTCTTACTTCGAGCCTCTACCTCCACTTCCACCTTCACCGTCGCCACCACAAGCTAATGAGATGTCTTTGGAGGAGATTGTAATAAGTTTGGAGACGAGCACTCTTCAATTCCAGCAGCTTCGACAACCGTACGTGCCTCGACAAAATCCGAATATGACATCAAATGCCGAAAGTAAGTCTTCTTTGGAAGATATGTTGCAAACTTTGACCGCTAACACTTTGAAGTTTTAGCAGAATACTGAAGCAAGTATCCGAAATATGAAAAATCAACAAAGGAATTAGGAAAATCAATAAAGGAATTTGGAAAACCAGCTAAGTCAAATTGCAGCAGCGTGAATCGAATGGAGGCACAAAGTTTTGAAAATTTTCTAGCACAATTAGAAATCAATCCCAAAGAAAGCGCGAAGGTTATCACATTCTAGAGTGGTAAGGAACTACAGGAACTGTTTCCAAAAAATTCCAGAAGAGAAGAAGAAGAAGAAATTATGCATATAATACCTTCACATCCTGAATTGATGCAAAAAGGGATGCAAAACAAGGTGTTTCTGCCTCCTTTTCTAAGTCGATTTTTCAAGGCAAAGATGGAAGAACAAACAGAGTTAGAAGAGGAAGAGATTACAGTTCGAGAAAGGAGGGAGGATGTGCAACCTCCTACGGTAAGCGAGCAGTTCATGTTATCGCTAACCAAATTTTGGTTCCTTTTCCTAGTTGTTTATAGGTACAAGAAGAGCCACAAGAAGTACAGTTCTTAGGAGAGCCATGGGCGAGCGAGCTGAAGACCAAAGGTAATAAGTAGGATGTTGAGTCTCTACAAACATTGGCATTACTTTTACAAAGACCATCCTGGTGTGAGAAGGGTGATGCCCGAAAAGACGAGTGGACATTAGAGTATGATGGTGAAGAGATGAAATTCCACTCATCAGAAGTCATGGAGCATCGTGCTAATAAGGAGCCTACTTCGAGGGAAGGTGGTCCAGGCTCCTCACAGAGTTTGAACATGTTTCCTGTTGGACTCAAACATCCATTCGATAATGGATGATGTACATATGCCAATGGTCAAGCTTATGACCTTTGATAAGCGCTTAATGGGAGGCACTTCATTCGTATCCTTTTCTTTTATGTGTTTTGTTAGCAATTTTCTTTTATTTTCATTTTTGGTTTAATTTAATTCTGTTAGGAATTTAAATTCACATCTTTATTTCTATCATTTTAATTTTCATCTTTTCTTTTTAAAATAAAAAAAGAAAATTTTTGGCTTTACCACCACTCTCTTCTTACCCTCTCTATTTTTCCCCACTTTGTTTTGCCCAAATTCCTTCTCTCATCCTCACTCTCCAGCTGCCAATTCTTTACACCCACCTTAGCCAATCAATTTCTTTTTTCTCACCAAGCACTCACCCACGTTACTCCTAATGTTCCTTGCAAACTCATTCATCAATCTTCATTTGTAATTTGGTGTGGCATTATTGCCTTGTTCTTTTGCAGGTTGTCTTCTAAGAAATTAGCACAATGCCATGAAGAAAAGTGAATCTCGTAGACTTGCCACACCCATACATTTTGCTGCTGATGCTCTTCCACCACAACCTATTTCCACCACCATCGAACCACCTACTGCTACATCCACCAACTCCTTGATTCGACACTTCACCAATAGAGAAGCTTTCTCTAAATTTTCCTTTATTTTTTTATGCTTCTTTAACATTGAGGACAATGTTGGTCTAGGTGTGGGGGAAAGAATTGGACTTTTGATGTGTGAATATTTTCAGTTTTTGTGTGGTTTTTCTTGATTTTTGCGTATGGTTGTGCATGTTAAGCCATGAAGCTATGTCATAGTTGTTTGGATGAGATTGGGTTTATGCATGAAATTAAATTGGGCTAAGTGAGTTTTAAGGTGAATCATGTTGATTGATTGCAATAACTGATCTTATAGACTTAGTCAAAATTTTGACATTTGAGTGATAAGGCAAATTGTGAAATTAAATTGAATTCTTGAATTAAACCTGCGAGCGAACTTGAGCCTAAATGACATCATCTTTATGTCATACTATTTCTTTGAATTGTGTGATGCTCCTCTATTCATGTTGCCTTCAGAACTTGCATGGAACCGGCTTGAATTTATTTGATCACATGGGATATAGAAACGATTAAGGCCTTCTTTATCTTTACACCCTTAGCTTAAAATTGACCCACCTAGTTATTTTCCTTTTACAAACACGTTTGAGCCTTTAACTTTGTTTCTTTTTAATGAATCACCTCACATTAAAACCAAAAACCCCATTAGTTTTTCCCCTTCACAAGTTCAATGAAGCATTGAGTAATTTGGGACTTTGGTGTTATATTGTGTTATGAGATATTTTTATAAGTACTTCTACTCATTTCTTTATTATTTCATCTTGTTCATATTGTTTTCCCATGTTCTTAGCGTTATTCGTAAAAAGAAAAAAAAGAGAAAAGAAAAAAAACAAGAAAGAAAAGAAAAAAATCAAAAAAAGAAGAAAAAGAAAAAGAATAGTGGTATTAGTTATTAATGAGTAGTTGTAGTCCTTTCCATTCATTTTTATCTCATAATTTTAGTTTGCGTGTCCCTTTTTACTTGATGCTTTGTGAATACTTGTGATTAACCCTTTGCCGTGTTTTTACCTAACCTGTGAACCTAGCCCCATTACAACCTTGAATAAAGTCCTTATGATCTATTAGCTCATGTGATTTGAAAGAATGATAATTGGTGAAATTGCAAGCCTATAGTAGTGTAACATGTTAGAGTGAGATTTGAGCAAAACACTTTGCCCTCAAATACTTGAGTGTAAGAGCGAAATCCGTGAGAAGAATTCATTTTGGTTTCATGTTTGCTTTTGAACAAAGATGTCATATTTTGACTTTGTTTATTTGCATTGGTGAAACGCAATTATGATATGTATTGCAACTTAATTCTCATTGGCCTAAGTTAATGGATTTTGTGCACTTGATCTTGTGAAGGATGAATTTACTAAGTGTAGTGGTTTGATATGTTTGGTCGAGGGCAAGCAAAGGTTCGGTGTGGGGGAATTTGTTAAGTCATTAAATTACACTTATTTTGGACTTAATTTTCTTTAATGTGTTGAAATAATTATCCAAAATTAATGGAATTATCTTATAATTTTTTACAGATTATTTTCAACACCTTAGAGACAAAATTGAATCAAAAAGATGTAAAAGAATGAAGAAAATTCGAAACTCCTAATTTGACAGCAATTATGTGACTAAGTGTGGGCACGCCTAAGGATGGAATAAATCTGTAGATCACTTTTCAAAAGTCAAAATCGAGATTCTCACAATCTTTGAAGATTATATTGCCATCTTTCAAGGGGATACAGTATCGGAAGAGAATCAAGGAAAGATAGGGGAAAAACAAGCATAAAAGAGAGAGGATGGTGGTTCACGCAAGAAGTAGTCTAGGTTTAGAATAGATTTTTGTTTCTGCTCTTTTCTTTTCAATCTTTTTACGTTTTTGGCACTTTCTCTATTAGTATTTTCATGTTTTTCAGTAAAGAACCAGGGATGGAGACTTTACGCTTTGTTATTTCTTTCGTTTTCAATTCTAGTATAAGTAGTTAATTTTTTTTGTTTTGGTTGAGGGGATCCGTGTTACTCGCTAGTATGTGTGAGATGTTTTGAATAAAGTTTATGTTGTTAATAAACATTGAATATCTTTCAATATACTATTTCTAATTGAATCTGTTGGTTTCTAGGTGCGCAACTAGGGATTAATGTGTTCAATCGCTAGATTAACGAAATATGACGTTTAGTTTCGCTAATCACAAGTAGCAATTAAGATTGTCTACTCTACGTTAGAGCCAGAAAATTCTAAGGAGATATTCCCTTGATTGATTGCATGTCGTACATGTATTTCGCTTGCTCATTGGTTCTTGATTCTTAACACTATTATTCGATTATACCTATGATCATATCTAGGTTGTCGTTTAATAAGAATGCTAGGATACATGTTTCTAGTCATTACACTTAAGAGAAAATACCCCCAATGAATGTTTATTAATGATTGCAATTTTATATCGAGGATCCATTTTTGTGTGATAACATCGGTGACCCAAAACCAAGGTTTGTCTCTTATATTTCAAATCTAATTATTTATCTTTATTTTTTATTTTTCTTATATTTTCCCTTAAATTATCGTGAATCAAACCTGCTCCAATATCGTTACTTTCTTTTAGTTTTAAACATCGCTAATCTTTACCGTTAAAAATTCCTCGTAGGAATGATACCCGCTTACCGCTACTACATTAATTTGTTTTAACGGAAGTGATTTCTTTTCTATTTGGTTGCAGGCGACAACATCATCACTTGGTTTGGCTAAACGGTAGATCTCAAAAAAAAATTCCGAAATCAAAACATATCAGAAGCGTAAACACTAAATCAACATGCTTTTAATCCATACATGATACGACATATAAAAATATATAATAAGAACAAGATTAGAATGTTACCGACTCCTTACTGCTGCATCCTTAACCAATCCAATCTGCCACTTATTTTCCTTGGACAACTTGGTTAACAAATCCTTTAGTTTGAAAGGAGAAGAAAAATGTAGAGGTTTTTCATTATATGTTAGGCTAATTGAAAGAACAAAATTGAGACCTACTCATTTGATATATTTGGCTAGTTGAAAGAAAAAAATGAGACCTTCTAATTGCCATAGCCAATGGTTTTGGAGAGATTGGAGAGAGAGCAAAAAATGCACCACTTCATTCTTTAATCAGAAGAACGTTAAAAGTGTTGTACGTTTTTCTACATGCCTATATTTATTTGAAACCAACCATTAGACCATTTAAGGATGAGAAGTATGATCAGTTTTGCTTTGTGAGCGAGTGCAGAGAAACTAAAAATAGCCCACATTGTATTTAGCACTTAAATGCTAAATGTGCTACTGTCCCTTTAGCTACAAAACCGAAATCTACATTATTGTAGAATTTGGTTTTGCCCTCCCTTTTGTTTTAAAATATTTGTTTCAATTCATTTAATCTAATTAACCAAATCAAACAAAAATCCAACCCAATATTAAATGTTCCTTTTGGGCTTATAATTAACAATTAACTAGTGTAAGCCCAACATTTAATTATAGGCTCAAAACCCAATTTAATTAACTTTTAATTAAATTCTTCCGATCTTATTAGCCCGAATCCAATTCAATCCTTTCTCTCTTTTCTGTCTCATTTTCTTTTCGGCAACCTCCATTTATTTTTCTTACTTTCCTTGATAACCTTCCTAGAAGCCAAGTGGGGAATCTAATTAGACTTAAATAATTCAAGCTCTAATAAGCCTAAAATTAATTTAATCTCATTAGAATTAATTCCAACTTATTAACTAAATGTCATTCCACTAAAGACAATTGGCTGGACTCCTGAATTGCTTAAAATTTTGAGAAAACATTTTTCTAATTATTAATATGATGTCTAATTGCAAATTCTATTATGAACCATATTATAGCCATCTGCATAATAAAGGGTAAAATTGTTAAGACTTGATTCGTAGCTAGTGTCCATAAAGCTACTGGCGTCAGTTTGATCACCAATCTCTGTAAAACATCTAGAAGTGATGATATCACTATAACTCTTTATTTGAGCGAATGTTCCCTGATGTATGTTTTAATTAATAATTCCAACATTTGTGGACATTGGATTGATACCCTACAAAAATCCATTCCAATCATATCAAGAATTATAATGAAACACAAATGAGTTCACCACTCATCAAGATTGTGGTTCGTAATAAACGAATGCTAAAGTGTATGTTTTAAGATTAAAGTAACAGCCTACTTTATTCTTTAAAAAACATAGGCAATCCCAAATTCATTTAATACGGCTATTACTGATAGTCAACTACCATCATGATTTGAAACTAATCATTCTTTTGAAATAAACTCCTTTACTTACACAGAGGTAAATCGCAACACTATAGTCTAAACCATAATCAAGCGACCAACTTGATTATTTGATTGTGAATAAATTAATTTAGATTCTAATAATATACATGTTTCCCATACATCCCCATGTATATGTATATTACTTAAAAAGGAACCTTGTTACCTTATGACTAGTTATATTATGCTCATATAAATAAAACCAAACTCTTTTGTTTTATTAATAGTAAATATTTTTATTACAAAATTGTAACTGGAAGAAAATTTAAGCTGCATATAAATAAAGAGTTTATAGTGATATTAATACTTCTAGATGTTTTACAGAGTTTGGTGATTAAATTGGCGCTAATAGTTTGATGGACTAGCTACCTATCAAGTCTTAACACCAAGATTAGATCTTGTGTGTTAATCACCATATAGAGTGAAGTGGGAGATCTAGAAGGAAAAACTAACATAAGGGCAAAACTGTAATTTTACCCGTTATTGTGTGGATGGCTATAATATGGTTCATAATAGAGTTTGTGATTGGACATCGAATTAATAAATTTGAAACACATTTTTTCATAATTTTTAGTAATTCAAGAGTTCAGCCAATTGGCTTTAGTGGAATGACATTTGGTTAAAAAAACAAAATTAATTCTAAAGAGATTAAATTAATTTGGAGCTTATCGGAGCTTGAATTACTTAAGTCTAATTAGATTCCCCACCTGGCTTCTCGGAAGGTTATCAAGGAAAGTAAGGAAAATAAATGGAGGTTACCAGAAAGGAGATGAGACAGAAAGTAGAGAAATGGATGAATTGGATCCGTGCAAATAAGACTGAAACAATTTAGTTAAGAATTAATTAAATTGGTTCTTAAGCCTATAATTAAATGTTGAGCCTACACTAATTAATTGTTAATTATAAGCCCAAAGAAACATTTTATGTTAAATTGGAATTTGCTTTAATTAATTAGATTAATTAAATTGAAACAATATATATAAAAAAGAGAGCAAAATCGAATTCTTCAAATATATAGGATTTGGTAATGTTCATCATTAAAAATGAGTTTAATGGATGGTTTTAAAAGAGAGAAAACGTACACCTCTCTTTTGGAATTCTTAAAAGAATGAAAGGATGGCTTCTTGGTCTTCCCACTCTTCCTCCCAAAAATGTCCAAGTGTTGGACTTATAAGGGCAAAATTCATTTTTAGCTTTGATACTAAATGAAGTGTGCGTGATTTTGGCTCTCAATTTTCTCTCCCAACTTACCAAACATAAAAAAAATAAAATAACCTCCATTTGTTTTTCTTCTCGTTTTCCACAAAAAGATCTTGTTATCCAAGCTATCCAATGAAAACAAGTGGTTGATTGGATTCGTTGAGGACACAGTAGCGAGGAATCAAAGTTGTAGTAAGGAGTAAGTAATAATCTGATCTTGTTCCTATTTTATTTATTTTCTTTATGCCGTATAATGTATGGATTAAAAGCATGTTGATTTGGTACTTACGCTTCCACTGTGTTTGATTTCGGGAAAAGTTTTGAAATCTGCCATTTAGTCAAACCAAGCATGAACCTATTTTTGATCTAACAATTGGTATCAAAGTCAGAGTTATTACACATGATTCGATACCTATATGTTGCATTGGTTGGAAATTAAATTATGTATTCTGCAATTTTTTTATGTGATAAAAATATATGTTGTGTATGTTTTGGTTTGCTTTTTCGATTGTCCATAGATAATCGATTTGCATGTAAGCTTTCTTCGTTTGGTTTGTAACAAGGAGGGTGGCCTATCATCGCCATGTTTCCTCCTTGTCTTATTTTTTCCGTTTGAAAAATTCTATAATTTTTAAAGATGGAGTAGCCATGGATCGAAGAAAAGAATAAGTAAATATTTTTGGTTTTTATTTTTTGTTAATGACATATTTTCTTTTGATTAAATTCTATTAATTCTTGAATTTTTCCAAGGGTTGGAAATTTTATTTTTATGTTTTCCAATATTTCTTTTGAAAAAAATTTTCCAGCAACCACTGCACGTGGCCAAAAAAGTCAGCACTCACCGCACTCTGCAGCATGCAATGCTATTGTGTTCAGCAACACTGCACGATAGCAGCATGCATGCTATTGTGTTCAGCAACACTGCACGCTTGGCTACGCATAACGCACTTGCTGCGCACTGCCAGCGTGCAACGTGCACCGCTACATGCGGGCAGTAGGTAGTGTTTACTACTACGCACAGCTAGCAATCATGTAGCTGCCGCGCTACCGTGTGGTAAATGTGGTGCACATATGGGTTTTAGGCTCCGTGCTCATCCTATTTCAGATTGTTTTTTTAAGGCTTGGTAGAGATGGGTGATAAATTTTTCCAAGAAAATTAGAAATTAAATGCCATTAACTCTTTCTTATCAAACGGGTCGGGTCGTACGTGTTGGAGTTACATAAATATAGTGCCCTAGAAAGTAAGTATATTTACATATAACTTAATTTTCTTCCAGTTACTTTTGTAATGAAAATATTTATTATTAATAAAACAAAAGAGTTTAGTTTTATTTGTATGAGCATTATATATCTAGCCATAAGGTACTAAGATTCTTTTGTAAATAATATGCATATATATATGGAGATGTATGGGAAACATGTATATTATTAGAATCTAAATTAGTTGATTCACAGTTGAATAATCAAGTTGGTCATTTGATTATAGTTTAGACTGTAGTGTTGTGATTTATCTCTGTGTAAGTAAAAGAGTTTACTTCAAGGGAATAATGAGATTCATATCATGATAGTAGTTGACTATCAATAATGATACTACTAAATGAATCTAGAATCAAGTATGTTTTAAAGAATAAGGTGGGCCATTACTTTAATCTTAAAAGATACACCTTAGCATTATGTTATTACGAACCATAATCTTGATGAGTGGTGAACTTTTATATGTTTCATTATAATTCTTGATATGATCAGAATGAATTTGTACAGAGTATCAATCCAGTGTCTACATGGCGTCAGTATTTTGATGGACTAGCTACCCATGAAGTCTTAGCACCAAGATGAGATCTTGTGTGTTAATCACCATACAGAGTAAAACGGCAGATCTAGAAGGAAAAACCAACATAAGAGCAAAAGGGTCATTTTACCCCTTATTGAGTGAATGGCAATAATATGGTTCATAATAAAGTTTGCAATTAGACATCTTATTTGAAACATATTTTCTCATTATATTTTAACCAATTGTCTTTAGTGGAATGAAATTTGGTTATTAAGCTAGAATTAATTCTAATGAGATTAAATTAATTCCGGGCTTATTGGAGCTTGAATTATATAAGTCCAATTAGATTCCCCAT
>JANQBM010000002.1:2948456-2961962 GCA_025594535.1 Erythroxylum domingense | reverse complement strand
TGTCATTAAACACATGATCCATGGTCCTTGTGGTCATTTGAATAAAGATAGCCCTTGCATGAAAAATGGTGTGTGCAAGAACAATTATCCGAAAAATTTTGCTCCTTTTACTGTCCATGGTGAGGACAGCTATGCCTGTTATAGAAGAAGAAATGATGGTCGAAAAGTGAATATTTCTAGGCATGAGGTGGATAGCAGATGGGTAGTTCCTCATAGTCCATACCTTTTTCTTCTCATTGATTGCCACATAAATGTCAAAATATGTTCTACTGTTAAGCTTGTTAAATACTTGTATAAGTATGTGTTCAAAGGCCATGATCTTGTTAATTTTACTATTACTGATCAAGAGACCATTGCCGATATTGATGAAATTAGTAATTTTCAAGAAGGTCCTTGGATTTCTCCTCCTGAAGCTTTTTGACGTATATATGAGTTTTGTCTGGCAGAGATCAATCCATCTGTTTATATCCTTCAGGTTCATCTTCCTGATCAACAATCTATCTCCTTTGAAAAAAATTCAAATTTGTCCTATTTGTTTAGAAAAATTGACTTCTCAAGGACAATGTTAACTGAATTCTTCAAAATGAATTTGACAAATAAAAAAGCGAAGGAGCTGAAATGTTTATATAAAGATTTCCTAGAATATTTTGTTTAGACCCCAAAGACAAAAACATGGTCAGAAAGGAGCCGAAAGAAGGTTATAGGAAGATTGGTTACCGTTGACCCTAAAGAAGGACAAAGGTATTACATAAGGTTGTTACTTATGCATGTTAAAGGACCAACATCATTTGATGACTTATTAACTATTTATGGTGAAAAAGCAAGTTGTTTTAGGGAGGCTGCACTAAAATTGGACTTGCTAGCATCTGACTCTTACATAGAAGAAACTCTTGAAGAGGCTGCTTTACTTCAAATGCCAGCTTCTCTTAGACTTTTATTTGCTACACTCCTATTCTATTATTCGTAAGCAAATCCTAAGCAACTTTGGGAAACATTCAAAGACTATCTTTGTTCTGATTACCATCATGCTTCCTCTTATAATGGATATACATCTAAGGACATTACAAGGATGACCCTCCAAGATATTAATACATCCCTAGAACAAATGGGGAAGAGCTTATCTGATTATCATTTTGCAGAATATGATTTTACAGTTAATCATCATGAGTATCTCACTAAAGAAATACAAAGTGAGAAAATTATACACATTGATCTAGAAGATTTATTGTTACACTCAAAGTTGAACGAGGAACAAAAATACATCTTTGATTTGATTTTGGATTCAGTTTTTGCTTCAAATGGTTGCAGCTTTTTTATTGATGGTCCAAGAGGGACTGGGAAGACTTTCCTGTACAAAGCACCTCTTGCAACTTTACGATCACAGGGTCATGCTGTAATTGCTGTTGCAACATCTGGTGTTGTCGCATCAATACTTCTTGGTGGTAGGACAGCACACTCAAGATTTAAGATCCCACTTGATTTTTCAAAGAAAAAAGTTTGCCAATTAAGTAAGCAGAGCGGTATTGCAAAATTGATTTTTGAATCCAGTCTCATCTTATGGGACGAGGCTTCAATGGCAAAACGAGAAGCCATTGAAGCATTTGATGATTTGCTACAAGATATCACAGAATCCAATCAGCCTTTTGGTGGAAAGATTGTTGTTTTCGGGGGTGATTTTCGTCAAACTTTACCTGTTATAGACTAGGCCACAAAAGAATAGTTAATTGATTCAAGCCTTGTAAATTCACATCTCTGGCCACAAATACGTAAATTATCTCTGACAATAAACATGAGAGCTATATCAAATCCATCTTTTTCCGATTTCTTATTGAGGGTAAGAGAAGGTATAGAACCTATTGACGAGCAAGATTAGATATCCTTATCCGAACAGCTGGTTATTCCTTATTATAACAAAGATGAATCTCTTAACAGGTTATACTTTTTGTATGTTATCATTTAGTGCCCATTTTATTCTCTTTAAAATAATTTTTAACGTCTTTCTAATACACTGTTAATTTCACCAGGTTACTTGAGTGCGTCTTCCCTGACTTAACCACATATTCATCTGATCCATATCAGATGATAAATAGATGCGTACTCTGTCCAACAAACAACTGCGTTGATGAAATTAATGACCTGATGATCAATAAATTGTCTCGAAACTTACATTCATTTGTAAGTTTTGACAAAACAGTTGACCGAAAACATCAAGCAGAATATGAGGATTTTCTTAACTCCCTGAATCCTAAACGTCTACCTCCTCACTGATTATTACTAAAAGAAGGCTGTCCAATCATGCTTCTACGAAATTTAAATCCAACAGAGGGTTTGTGCAATGGCACAAGATTGATATGCAGACAACTAAAAGAGCACACAATTTATGCAGAAATTATTTTTGGACCTTATAAAGGAAAAATAGTTTTCATACCCAGGATTCCTCTACAATCTTCTGAAAATGAAAAAAATGGGATTCCATTTGTAAAAACACAGTTCCCTGTTCGTTTATGTTTTGCAATGAAAATAAATATGTTGCAAAGTCAAACTCTTGATTACGTAGGAATTTATCTTCGTCAACCTGTATTTTCACACTGACAATTGTATGTTGCTTTGTTAAGAGCTAGAACTCCTGAATCAGTTAAAGTTCTAATTATTCCAGGCACTTTCGAGTCTTTATAAATTCATCACAAAATAAGGAATATTGTATTCCGTGAAATTTTCAAATTATCTAAATTGTAACATACAAAATAAGCAAAAGATACATTCATTGTTCTGTTCGAGTTTATTTAGTTTCATTTTACCTACAATAAATTATTTAGAATGTCAATATTTTCTTAACCATTTTGTTTTTATAGGATGGAGAAATGTTTATTCATCAAAGATATTTTACCTGGTGCTGAAGGGTGGTCATGCAAAATTACCGTCCAAGAAAAACAACAAATTGCTACATCACCTAACAAGCCATTCAGAAGACAAAAATTTATCTTTTTTGATTCAGAGGTATAACAATTACAATTTCTTTATTCAAACTACTAAATTCATGAAATATTTAAACTTTTTTTTGTTTGTATCTCCTTTTTTATATAAAATTTCATTACCACTTTTAGTTTAAATCAATCTATCAAAATTTGATTTTGTTACTATTCTCTATCACCATAATTATTTAGCTCTTTTTTTGGATTTAGTTTTTCCAACAGGGATCACGCGTCGAAGCTATCATATTTAATAATGATATCCAAAGCATGAGCCCTATTTTGTAGCCTTATAAAAGTTACATCATTTCTAATGCTATTGTCAAGCCAATTCTACCTCAATTCTAGCATGAAGATTAGAATATTCAGTGGATCATTACAAGTCGCACTGTTATTGAGCCAATAACTAATGATAATAACATCTAACCAAGCAAATTCACGCATACATCCTTTTTAGAGCTCATCAACTACATCAATAACAAGGAAAAATTAGTAAGTTAGATTTTATATCTGTTTCTCTAATGAACTTTTTTTTCTTCCATCACATTTCGTTGTACTTATCCGTACCGTATGATAGATATATTGGCTGTCGTTATTCGAGTTTTGGATGTGAGACGTATCAACAAAGGCGACAAAATTTTGACTGTCCAAAAACTTATCCTTGCTAACAAACAATATGTTATATTCTCTTATATTCTTTACAACTAATGAACTTCGATAACATTTAATTCTTCTGACATTTTTCATTTTTGTATTAGACAACAAACCATCATACTGTCAATCTGTTACATTTTTGTCACCAACGAAGGACAACAAATTACACAGACCTTACATACTTATCCAGTACTTGTATGTCGTAGGCTAAAAGTTCACTTTTATAATGGTAATTCTATTTCTGTTTTCGTTATATTATTATATTCCTTATATTTATTCTTATATATTCATTTTAGGCTTACATTTTTAAATTTTCAGGTGTCGCATTATCCACATGGTTTGATTCTGTAATTCTCATTGATCTACCAATACAAGAAGCTGCAGATTTAAAAAATTGGTGCTTTCACATTTCCCGTCTTTACTTTTACAACAAACAAACTGATATACACATTTTAACATATTTTTATACAGACAGCTAAAAGACCTTGTCACCCAATAGACTTATCTTAAATATGACCCTAATCTATCTTTTGGATCAAATTAGAAAATCTCAAAGATTATTTTCCTAAAGCCCACCGACAAGGTGCATACATTTTACATTCTACTATGAAATTATTTCTCACATATTATCTATCTAATTTGAATATTCACAACAAACATCTGTTTTTATCTTTCCAGACAACATGGATTAAAGCTCATATTTCCTTTCAACACATTCAACAAAAATATTGGTATATGAGCTGCAAAAAATGTTTTCGTTCGACTGCCGCTTCATATGGGGTTACATTTACATGTAATTCTTGCAAGGAGAAACATCCAGCTAAACTCAGGCATTTCCCTAAATTTGAAATCCTTCATATCAATTCTCAATGCAACTTTCTAATATTCATTATTTATTCAACTATACATTTTCTGATTTACTTTCCTTCTTAAATGTAGATGCCGATATGATATTGATTTGACTGATAGCATAGGAACTGTGATAGCATCCATTTTTGGAGAACTTGCCGAAAATCTGTTGAACTTCAGTGCAGTTGAAGCTATGCAATATTACAACCAGGTCATATTTTTATATTTATTACAAATAAAAATACAGTTCATTTTTTTATGCCATGTTTATTATATGATTAATGATTAATAATCTACAATTTCCTCTTTGGATAAAAGAATATGGAACTTCCTCTCAACAAGGTCCACGCTGAATTGAAGACGAAAACCTTTCTCCTTCATATCAAAGCTGTTCAGATCCAACCATTGGACGGGAGGCAACGTTTCACTGTTATATATTACCGCCAAATTGATAATGCTGAACTAGAACAAAGTTCAACTTCGAGCGAAAAAAAAGATGATAGCAATCCTGAAATGAAACTTTCAACTATTTTGGGTATCTATCATTATTTACTAAATATTTTTTTCATTTTTGTATTCGTGAATGCTGTTATTTATTATTTACCATTTTTAAACAATTTAAATTCACTAAAATCTTCACTATTATTATTTATTCATTGAACATTCACTAATATACTTTTTTTATTTTTAGAAGATATTCCTGTTTCTTCTTCAATAGTTAAACAATGTCTAGACAAAACATTTGAAGAAACTGGACCAGAATCGACGTCAACCTCAGATATTCCTGTTAATGATCGCAAGAAAAAGGCTAAATTATCATGAAATTTTTTAATCTTTTTTAAATATGAATTAACGCTATCACTGTATAAAGCACTCTTCATGATGTTCTACTTCTATATAAACTATGACTTGTTTTTCCTATGACTTGTTTTTCCTTTTAAAATGATCTTGTTGTCGTTAATATTGTATTTCTTATATTACTACCTGAAACAGATTATATACCTTTTCTGCCTTTTCATTTAATTGGTTGTTAAATTTATTATCATTTGCAAGCGTTATGTTGCAATCATGAATACCAAGTGATTATAATTTGCCATAGGGATCAATCATCATAAAAGTTATTTCATCAAAGATACAACTGATGCAGCTGATTCATTATTTACATATCAATACGTTGTTTACGCCACTTTCCCAGCAATGCATTCTAAAATATCAATCCCATTGTTGCAAAAATGGTTACAGGTTAGTTTTTCGGTTCTATTCTTACAATCTGCTCTTGGAGGTCAAACTACTACTTTTAAATACTCCAGGTAATGTTTCACTTTCTTTACCCCTTTTTGTGATGATATTTGTTGGTAAATGTTAGTTCAACTGCAAATTCTTTTCATGCAAGCTATTCTTGCATGCTTTCTTGTATCTATTTTGCTTTCAATCTTTTTGCAGCCGATACAGGGAGTATTTAGAGAATCTACTAGAGTATTTGGTCTACTTTTTCCAACGGAAAAAACCCTTGCAAGATCTTGATAGATTGTTCACAAAGATTTGTCTGATGCCATTTATTTGAATTCTTTTGAAGTTCTTGGACTTGTTTTCATTCCAAGTTATATAGCATTATTTAGGGTAAAGTAGTTACCTTCGTCCATTTAGTTGTGATGCACTGATGCAATTGGAATTATTCAATTTTGATTCTAATTTCACAAAACATAATCAAATTCTTATTTGGTAGTAGATTAGAATTAGTCTTCTCCTTCTCCACCATCAGGTTTTTTCCTTTGATACTACTTCTCATTTCTCAAACATAGGATTTGGTGTCCCTCCAGACAGTTTATTCAACTTGGTTTGGTTTTATTATTTACTCTACTGGGTTGGTGGGTCTTGAGGAAAAATTGATATCTTTTAGTGCCTTTTGGGTTCTTTGTTTCATTTGCTATTCTAGGTCTGGAGCAGTTTTTGGTTGAGAGGTAGGTTTTGGGGCTTCTTTTTCTTTGTGGATGAGAAGGGGTTTTTGGGTTCATGTAGTGAGATTAACAAAGACCTCTTTTAAACAATAAACCGATCTTTTGTTTTGTTATTGTTCCCTATTTCGAACATGGAACTGCTTTAGAGAAAACTTTTGTCAGATCGTTTATCAGTTTTTGTGTTGACAAGGAAGAGCCTTGTTTGTGGGTAGTTGAAAAGTTGGGAGTTTTGATAACCTTTTAAGTACTTACCAAATGATTAAGCCAACAGACGAGATATTGATGGAAACTTGCCAACTTGTGTTATACGGTGTAATTAATCTCTTCGCCAGACTAACTGGAAGTTTAACTCCTACTATGTGTTATTGGACACAGTTAATGCTGAGGCAGTCCTTAAAGGTACCAATGTTAATGGTGTTTATGACTGCCATTCTCCAGACAGCAATGTTACTTTTTAGCATATCTCTAACTACATACTTCTAGACAATTGTGATGTGCACAGTTATGGTGTTTAACCTTCTTCAGCCTGAAAACATCTCAAAAGCCTTATGTGGAGAACAAGTAGGTATGCTTACAAACCAAACTGGAAGAACCTTTGAATGCTCTTTCTTCATTTTGATGCTCCTGTAGTTCCACTTGAACCAAAGTTTTATTTTTAGAATTTGTTGAGATGTGATCTTGGAATTTTAGATTGTCTCTATCTTTGAAAATAGAACTCACCACGAGAAACATGTTGAGGAGTTTGGTGTTGGTGTGCCTTAAATTTAGTTACTTAAAGTTTCCTTCTCATGAAAATTGTGTCTTAATACTTTAATCTTCACTTATTTGTTGCCTTGTCAAACTTCATATTTTTATTTCTCCTCCCGAAGGAAGCAGCTAAGCTGGTGCAACCCTCACTTAAAAGAGAAGATTTCTCTATTATTCCTGATATGAAATGGAAAGATGTCAGTGGCCTTGATTATATAAGGAAAGAATTGGACCTTCATATAGTTGGGTGTTTTCATTTCAGGTTTCTTTTGCTAGGCTCACATCTTATTAACTGAAGTTGCCTTCATTCCATTTTATTGTCTAAATTTGAAAACATTCTATTTTTCATACACTATGAGTTTCAAACTTTTTAAGATAATCTTGTTCATATATCCTTTAAAAGCTTTACTTCACAAGCTGGTGTAACTTCTGGAAACTGCTGATTTTTGAACTATGACTTGTATAGACAAAGACTTTTTTTAATTTTCACTTCTATCTAAAAATGTGATAAAAAATTAATTAAAACTATTAATCTTTAATAAATTCTACATTTACATACTTTTTAATTCCTAAAATGACTGGGCATTATACCACTGCGCATACGCGCAGTGTTAACCTGGTAGTTAAATAATATTTGGCTTCTATTGAAGAGGGATCGATGAACATGATAAAGAGAAATTAATAGGCCAAGGCCAAGTCAAGCTGAGTAAGGATAATTAAAGATACAAGCAAGTTTCGGACCACGTAAATCAAGTTTGATAAAAATTTGGGTCGTGCCTTAGGAGGATCAGACTAGATCATCGACGTGTCCTTTTGATGTTGTGAATTTTTAAAAAAAGTTTTGTTACCAAAATTATTTGACACTAAGAGAATAAAGTAAGTAATTAAAATCAAAATAGATTAAAATTAATTTTGTTGTAACTTAATCATGAAGATTATGAGTTGGTCAAATTAATAATTCAAATTGAGTTTGTCTTCCCTTTATTAGTTGGCAATTGCAATTACAAATTGCCAACTAATTCACCTTGTGAACCGAAATTAGAAGCCTATAAATATGGTCATTGCCTATATGGTGAATGATATATATGCATAGAAAGAAATAATGAGAGAGTGTGTAAAAGTTTGGGTTGTTAGCTTTAACAAATTGCTAATGTATAACGGGTTTTTGGGTTGTGAGAGATTGTAGTATGAATTTATCTTTATAAAATTTGCATTCTCTCAATCAATAAAATTGTAAGTGAGTAATTGGACGTCTAAATCTATTTCTAGGCAATTTTAATTTGCCGACATTTGGTATAAGATCTCAGTTAAAGTGATTAAGTAGGTCAAGATGGCTTTGAGTTCACTAACTAAAATTTAACCAATTTAATTATCTAATTTCAAGTTTGATGGAAAAAACAATTTTGTGATGTGAAAACGCTTGATGGAGTTAAGTAGGTCAAGATGGTTTCTAGTTCAACAACTAAGATTTAACTGAGATTTGAAGTCCATGATTCTCAATGATTTGCAAGCCTCATTAGAGTCTTGTGAAATGTTATGAATAAACAATCACCAAACACAACGGAGCAAGTTCTAAAAGCCCAAGTAAATTTGAGAAATGGGAAGGAACTTACAATTAGCAAAACAGAGCATACTCAAAGAAGTTCAAATTTCAGTAGAGGAGGCAAAAATTTCAGAACCAATTCTAGACCAAGAGTAAGGGAGAGTAAATCTCCTCAGGTTAAATCCAATATTTAATGTTAGAAGTGCAAAAAGTTTGGTCACTATCAATTTGAGTGCAAGTCACATATTTAATGCTATAATTGTAAAAAATATGGTCACTAAAATAGAGAACGTCATGCTCGAAGATAAGAACATAAAGATAATTGAGCTGGAGTAGCTAAGAATAATAACCCAAGGACCTTATTGATGGCAACTCATGAAATCAGTAACATTGATAACTGGTAATGGATGTTAGATTCAGGTTGTAACAATCACTTAAGTGAAAATAAGGAAGTTTTTGCCAAATTAGATTAATCATTTCATTCTCCAGTAAAGCTTACAGATAACTACCAAATTCCAGTTTTAGGAAGAGGAGAGATTGCTATAAAATTGAAGAACGAGTCTTTAAATTACATTTATGATGTGTAATATGCTCCTACTATTTGCCAGAATCTATTGAGCGTTGGAAAACTATCAAAAAAGGTTTACGATTTACACTTCAATAAAGATGGATGTACCATGAGTGATATAAAAAAGAGAATGATTCTAACGACAAGAATGGCATCCAACCGTCTATTTCCAAAATATCTTAATTACGATAATTATTCTTACTATAATACTATGACTATTAATGATAATTGGCTATGGCATATGTGACTTGGACACTTGAATTTGGAAGTATTAAGTTTCTTGCAAACAAAGAGTGGATTTCAGGCTTTCCAGCCATTCAGGTTCTTGACTAGATTTGTGAGTCGTCTAATGGAAAAAAAAACATAGAGATCTATTTCCTATAAAACAGGTAGAACTTGAATAGATTTGTGAGTTGTGTAATGGAAAAAAAAACATAGAGATCCATTTCCTATAAACCAGGTATGGAGAGCGAAACGACCACTAGAGCTTATGCATTTAGATCTATGCTATGTGAAAGTTCCATCAATTCGAGATAACAAATACTTTATTACATTTATTGGTATTATAGTAGAAAGGCATGAGTTTATTTTCTGAAGCAGAAATTTGAGCCATGTCAAGTACTTAAGAATTTTATAGCGTATATTGGAAAACAAAGTGGCTGTTCTTTTAAGATTTTAAGAACAGATAGAGGCACAAAATATATTGTTTAAGATGATTTCTTAAG
The DNA here is from genome assembly GCA_025594535.1 of Erythroxylum domingense. Taxonomy (NCBI): domain Eukaryota; kingdom Viridiplantae; phylum Streptophyta; class Magnoliopsida; order Malpighiales; family Erythroxylaceae; genus Erythroxylum; species Erythroxylum domingense. The sequence goes on along the minus strand of JANQBM010000002.1, from coordinate 2,951,949 downwards.
AAAGCTTGTGTGATCTATCTTTTGAATAGGTGTCCTGTTAAAAATATTCAAGATAAAAAAACTCCACAAGAGGCATGGAGTGGACAAAAGCCTAATCTTAGTCATATGAGAGTGTTTGGTTAGATAACATATTCATATATCCCCGATGAGTTGAGAAAGAAGCCAAATGACAAGGCAAAAAAATGCATATTTCTAGAATACAACATGGAAACAAAAGGTTATAGGCTTTATAATCCAAAAACTCAAAAATTGATCATCAATCGAGAGGTTACTTTTGAAAAAGATGGAGTATAGGATTGATCAGAAAAAGAAAAGAAATATTTGCTAGTATCAGTGTTCATAGGCAATGAATAAAAAATGACTAATTAAACTAGAGAGTCATCTTCACCTCCAATTCTTGAAGAGCCAACTCATGTTGATCCTGAAGCATCATCTCCTCCTACTTCACCTTCACTTAGGTGCTCACTATGAGAACGCCATCCACCCACCTATTTGAAAGATTATCAAGTAGGTGATGAAGATTGAAATAACCTTTAATCTGATGTCGTCTTGGGTTTACTTCAAAATTTAACCAAGGATTGCATATAGTGCAACCTTTGGTCGTTCTCTCTAAGGAACCAACAAAAATGAAATTAATTTCCTAAGTAACTAAATGCAATGCAGCCTAAACTATAAAATGAGGTGTGATTTGATCAATTACCACTAAAATTGCAATGAATTAGAATAAACAAAAAGGACTTGTTTTTGGTATTTTAAATTTAAAATGAGTGATATGAAATGGTAGTGAGTGAATATAAAAGAAAGAAAAACACAAGTAATTAACAATGATAAACGCAACCCTCTAATTCAATAGCGCAGACAATCATTACTCAAATAGATATTGGAGTTAAACAAATGAAGCAAGAGTTAAAATCAAGCTTTTAATCCAACAATTGAGCCACCTCAAATTGTTACAAAAATATTTTTCAAAATCCCAATCTACTAACTGCCATCAGAATAGTAAAATAAAACTAAGGATACTAAAACCTAATGCTCAATTTTTACTCAACAATTAGGAAAACATAATTATTACCAGCAACTGATATAACAATCCAATCATTCAAGCTACCTTGAATAATCACCAAATATTCACTAAATCTCAATACAAAGTCTTGACCTAAAATAAAGTAATGAAATTGAACCAAAATCAGCACAATATCAATTCCTAAACAATAACCTAGTCACAGAAATCTTCCAATTCAAAGATATAATCTATACATAACTTCAAATAATTAAATAATTATCCTAAGATTTAGGAATTACTAAATAATCAAATAGGTAGAAGATAAATACCGCTTAAACTCTCTAGTGAAAACCTAAGCTCTTGTCATTGCCATTGAATCAAAGGATTAGGATGAACTAGCCTCAAAATACCATGGAAGACGCTAGATACAATGGGCTAAGGTGCTCAGCCATGAAAGGTGGAAGATGATGTTTTGGATTTTTGGGAGACGATGGAAGAGAACCAAAACCTAGATCCCCTTTCTCTGTAAAACACCTTCGCCCAATCTGCTCCTCTTCACGTTTGCGTCTTTCTCATTATTTTTCCCTGGCCACGCACGCATCTCCGATTTCTTCCTTTTTAGCCCAGACCACGCACGCGAATCACAGACCACGCACACACCACACTCATCACGCACACACCATTTCCACCCACTCTTGGATGTGACATTTTTTTTTGTTTCTAGGCCACGCACATTGTTCCTCAAAACCCTTCAAAACTCACACACGTCTACGCTGTCATTTCTGTTCTTATTCTCCCAGCCATGCACGCTGTCACATTATTCTTCACGTTGTCGTTTCTTCTCTTCTTTTTCCAAACCCGCAAGCCTCCAAACCTGCAAGCCTCCGTCATTTCTCTTCCACACATTGTCGTTTTGGTCTCTTATTCAATGTCCCGTGCTGCTATCTCACGTTGTCGTTTTCTTCTTCTGCTACTTGGGTTTTGGATTGTTGCCTCAATCTTTTTGAAGTCTAATTTCTCTAAGTAACCTACAATAAAAATTACAAATAACGTAGCATCAATTATCCAAAATCAATTTATCACAATAATTAAAATAATAATCAAATAATTCTATAAAGACTAATTATAATAACAAAAAACCCATCCAATTGATATGAAAATATATGTAAATAAATGAGTTTGTCAACCCCACACACTTAGCCTTTTACACTCCTGGGAAAATTATCAGTAAAAAGAAATCCAACAGTTAAACTCAATACAAGCAAATATAAAACTGACAAGTTAAGAATATGCAATCAACTTAAACAATCTATATCCCTAATCAACCAACAATCATGGAATGCTTTGGTACAAAGAAACTAACACAAGATACATAACAAGATAGAAGGAAAAGAAACATAATAAATCTCTCAAAGGTACAAGTGTCTCACTCATCTCTCAAATAAGAAGTTTTTCACTCAATCCACCTAGATTAGCACCTACCATAAGCTTGTAAAGATTCTAATATTTCCCCCACTAACATACCATAGATTCATGATCAAGGGGACTTTGTAGGGTTGTAATGTTGATGAAAGGCTAATGAAAGGATGAAATGGAAATAATGACAAATGCAATGCATGAGCATTAAGAAACAACTCAAAATGAGCTAAAGTGCAACCATCAAATGAACACCAATGTGCAATTATCAACTTTAAAGACCCAATCTTCAATCTTCAATCCACCAAGGGATGCCTTATTTCAAACTTTATTCTTTTTGGCCAAATTATCGATGCTTTATTTTTCCTTTTTCTTTTTTTCTTTTGTTTGTTTGTTTTAACTCAAGAAGATAAAAATAGCAACATCAATTATGCACATTTAATCATGAAGAACATAATGTAGCTCATGCACAACACTTGTTAAAAAACAATGGAATGAATGAAAGTGAAGGGCTCAAAGGGGTAAGCAAAGGTCAATTGAATAGGCTTGTGTTTGGGTAAAGGGGTTTAGAAATGAATGCCCTTATCATGCTCACAAATCTAGGTATTAACGCAACTTTGAGAAAGAATCTATACAAGTTCTTGAGGCTAACCAAGCTAGGTAGAAATCACACAAGATGAGAAAGAAAAGTAAGGCTAAAAAATCCTTCCAACAAGGCTTTCTCTAAGATATTTCCTCCCTAAAATCAAGCTATACAACAAGGTTAGTAACTCTGCACTAAAAGCATTCCACTATGCTAATAAACTAAGAATAAAAATTACTCAAATCAAAATGCATTGAAACGTTGACATGTCAATGCTCACATGCATAAGTAACAAGGATTTGAAAACAAAACCCAAGGATTGCAAAAGTCAAGTTAGAAGGTGGGAATCACAACAGTAAATCTTTCTCAAAAGAAAAACGCAATCAATTTAGCTCAATCAAACAAATAGTGCCTATAAAATGGCAATCCAAGCAGTGGCAAACAATTTAGCAAAAGTAATCCCTCCCTCACACTTAGGCCAATATTTAGCA
>JANQBM010000002.1:2924450-2937786 GCA_025594535.1 Erythroxylum domingense | reverse complement strand
TATTCACTTGAGATATGTCACTACTATAAACGCATAAGTCTGTTCCTCTCTTCATCTTCAGCCTTCAACAACTATGTCAGCTATAAGAACTAGAGCACTATAGTCATCTATGTGCTTTTTCTTTTCCCAAAAACCAGCTAATACTCACGTCGTTCGCTATTATCCTCTCTCTGTTAAATACTCACGTTATTCAATCCTCTCTCTATTTTATACTCACGTCACTCACAGCTATACTCACATCATTACTGTGCTTCTTCTCTTCCCATCTATACTCACTTCACTCACTATTATCCTCTCTCTGTTAAATACTCACGTTATTCAATCCTCTCTCTATTTTATACTCACGTCACTCACAACTATACTCACGTCGTCACTGTGCTTCTTCTCTTCCTATAATCACGTCACTGTGTGATTCTTCTCTTTCTATACTCACGTCGTCATTGTGCTTATTCTCTTCCCATCTATACTCACTTTACTCACTATTATCCTCTCTCTATTATATACTCACGTCACTGTGTGCTCTCTCTTTTTTATACTCATGTCACTCACAACTATACTCATGTCGTCAATGTGTGCTTCTTCTCTTCCCAGCTATACTCACGTCACATACTCACATCATTGTGTGCTTCTTCTCTTCCTACACTCACGTCATCATTGTGTGTTTCTTCTCTTCCCAGCTATACTCACGTCACTGTGTGCTTCTTCTCTTCCTATACTCACGTCGTCACTGTGTGCTTCCTCTCTTCCTATACTCACGTCAATGTGCTTCTTCTCTTCCCATCTATACTCACTTCACTCACTATTATCCTCTCTCTATTATATACTCACGTCACTGTGTGCTCTCTCTATTTTATACTCATGTCACTCACAGCTGTACTCATGTCCTATTCCCATGCAAATATACTCATCACCCGTCACTTTACGACTCATCACTGGATCATCTCTAACATCAGGTCCCATGCATCACTGGATCATCTCTAACATCGGGTTCTCTTCCTATACTCACGTCGTCCCATGCAAATATGCTCTGGTTTAAGGTTCACAAAGCTAGTGTTTCTGTCTGTGGTCTTCACGTTTAATACTCGTAGAAACATAATAAACGATATATGGAAGCAAGCACAGGTAAAGTAGTAGTGGAGATATATGAACACAGAAATCGTAGAAATAGAATAACATGGTGACAAGTAACAAAAGCAAACATAAACCTGGATCAGAAAAAGAAAAATCATAGCAAAGCTTGAAGATGGAGAAGAGTCGGTGGCGCAGAAACAGTTTTGGAAAAAACGAAAACCTGTTTTAAAATTTTATAGAAACATCTTTTTTTTGCTTTTATAAACTTATTGCGGTTTTTTATTTTTAGAAACCAGATACGGCAACAACACTCGGCCAAACATATTTTAATACATGGTTTATTTTTAACGAAAACCACAACGGAAAATGGTTTTAAAAAATGGAACCAAACAGGGCCTAAAAAACAAAATCTGAAAGGTAACTGAGTAGTAAGTTATTAGATAATTACGATCTTTCACTGTTGATTGAGTAAAAACACTTAAATCGGTGGAGTCAAGTTGAACCTCTCGTATGTTCAATATACCATGAGCCAAGAACATCATAAAAGAATCCTCCATTTATTGCTCTCGCTGATTACAGTAAGTTTCTATGTAAATATTCATTGGTGTCAAAGCCCAATCACGATTCTTTCTCATGTTCCTCGTGAATCTAGGTATGTTGTGCATGGTCTCATTAGTTCTGATGCATGACAATGAATAAATGAAAGTACGTATCATATTTGGCTTGAGCATGTATATCTCCAGTGAACCAAACTTGAGAAACTAGTTTTGTTTGAAGAAATTATTTGACAAATTATTTTTGTTAATTAATATATGAAAGTGGATCTCATTAGAAAGTAGAATTCGTGAGGATTCTAATGGTACATTACATGTGTAAATGGTATATACCGAATATGAAATGTGCCTTTTTGATGTTAAGAAGACATTTTTGAAGCACAAAACGTTAATGTCTGTTGAAATAGTTCACATATGTACGATGATGTGTATGATAACATGACATGTATGTTATTTGTTGTTTGTGATATGATTATGTGAATTTTATATTTAAAAGATACGATTGATCTTATCATACAAACAAAAAGAAATCAACATATCACATAAATATGCAACATATTGATTTGTGACATTATTTGCATAATATAATGTGAATTAACCCATTGACATGAATGTTATTAGAAACTAGATTTTGAGACAATTCTAACGGTACATTATGTTCATAAATTGAAATTTTGTTTAAAAATATGTGACTATTTGAATGTTTAAAAAGTATTGGTAAAACTCATTTTACCACTAGACCCCCGTGATGATATATGCTTAGAAATATGTCACAGGAGTCAAATGGTCTATTTCTTGAATGTTTGATAGAGAGTGGACCCGACATATTTTTTAAGAAAGACAATGATAATTTTTATAATGTGTAATGTTCATTTTTTTTGTTGTTACTGTGGTGTTTACAGAAATAATAATTTAGAGCACAATCAGTGAAAAGTTAGTGTGAGTTTAAAATATCATATTCTACCAAAATTTAATTATTGGTTTATTTATTTATTTCTTATTTTCAAGAAATTGCACGAAAATGGAAATAAATGTCAATATATATATATATGAAAATTCCAGAAAATTGTAAAAAAATAGTCTTGCGATATTTAAATATTTGTTTGAGATTATTTTTGCTGTAATTTGTTATATGTGATTATTTTGGAAATTTTCAAAATTACTTGATTTTAGCAATTTTGTTTAAGGCATGTTTGTAATTGAGTGTTACAAAATTTTAAAACATGCTAGTATGCCAAATATGATGTACATATAGCTGAGATTATATTGAGTTGAGTAAAATTTATTCCTCAATGTATGATTTTTTTTATTAGGCAAAATTATTTAAATAATTATGTGTTGGAAACTTTATGAAGTCTCCTTTACTCATTTATCTTTCATTATAATTATCTAATATGATTGTTGCTACAAAAATGATGTATATATGGTGCTAATCAAGATTTATTCAAATGTTACATTGTATTTATTAGATAGCTTCCAAACAAATCATAGCTAATCCTTAACAAAGGCGAAAAGTTTAATGGTGACAATTTTGATTTATGGCACCGTAAAATTCAGTACATGCTTGAGTTGCAAGAGGTCCTAGAGGCCTTAACATCTGTGATGGCTCAACCCGAAGAGCGTACTACTGCTCAACACCACAAAGGTCATAAAGCTTATGATAACTGGAAAAAGAAAAGTAATACCACTTGCATCACATTGCTGAGTAGTATGGAGAATGATCTCATGTGCGAGTATAAGCAATACCCCACTGCAAATGCCTTGTGGACAGCTTTGAATATGAAATTTGGAAAGAATTCCGTAACTCAACTACGTGGCCTGACTCTCAAATTTTATAGCTACAAAAAACATCATGATCATTTAATGAAAAAGTATTTGAGAATCATGCCTAGCATGATACGCAAGCTAAAAGTGGTTATAAGCAATCTTTTTGATGAGCAGCAAATCCAAGCAATGATTCGATCACTTCCTAATAATTTATAGCATATGAGGGTCAATCTGACACATATTGACAACACAAAAACCTTTGAGGCTATTGCACGTCATTTGGAGTTGGAAGAGGAGCACCTAGGGGTTGCCAGGCCTCCAAATGTGTTGGTTGTTGAGTCTAGTTCTCGTAAGGCATTCAAGCCTAAGAGAAAACAGATTGGGGGTGCTTCCAAAGGAAATGATGAATTTAGGCCTAATAAGAAAGCCAAATGCAAAAGGGGAAAATGAGCCGGAAAAAAGGACAAAAACAAGATGAGCTGCTACAATTATGGTCAAATGGGGCATTTCGCTCGTGAATGCATTGAGTTGAAAAAGTTACAAGCGGTACACCTTTACCATCTTCCTCGTGTTACTTGTTATGTAGATACTACTGCATTAATTGTTGAATCTCTCTATGCATAGATTGCAGACTCAGGTGCAATCAACCACGTCACGAGGGACCGTGAAGGGTTCGTTGATTATCGTCAAATTTTAGTTGGTAGCATTAAAGTATATATTGGGAATGATTCTAGTGTTGACGTGCAAGGCATCAGCTCTTATAAACTGGATATGCGAAATGGTCACCCATTGTATCTCTAAGACATATTTTATGCTCCAGATATTCTACAAAGTTTACTTTCTGTTCTTACTTTGCTTAAGCTTAGTTTTCACATGATGCTTGAGAATAATCGTCGTTTTATGGTTTTGGATATTATTAATAGTTCCAATATTCATAATAGTTCATTTTCGCTACTCACTTCTATTGATAATAAAAATAATGATTGACTTATATGGCATAATAAATTGGGCCATATTGGACAAGACAAAATGAAAAGGCTAGCTAGAGAAGTTCTTTTAGGCCCACTCGCTAAAATAGACTTGCCCACATGTGAACATTGTTTACCAGGAAAGTTAAACCAAAAAACCTTTTACAAAGGCTCAAAGGGCAAATTTTGCTTTACAATTAATCCATTCTGACATGTGTGGACCATTAAATGTGAAGGCAAGGCATGATAATTCTTGTTTTACCACATTTATAGATGATTATACTCGCTTTGGTCATGTCTATTTGATCTCTAAAACATCTGAAGCATTAGATTACTTTAGAAAAGATATTGATGAGACTGAGAATCAATTAGATAGAAAAAATAAAAAGTTTAAGAACTGATTGAGGCCACAAGTTTCGCTCTAATCAATTTAAAGAATTATGTGAAAGAAAATGAACTATTAGATAATTAACAATTTTAAGAACTCCGCAAAAAAATGATATGGCAAAAAGAAGGAATCGCACTTTACTGTACATGGTTAGGTTGATGATGGCGCAAGCAAATTTGCATGTTTCCTATTGGGCAAATGCAGTCTATGTACTTAATTGTATACCCTCTAAATCAGTTTCTTCCACCCCTGATGAACTTTGGATTGGTAGAAAGTCAAGTTTGGATAATATGCGACCATGGAGTTGTACTGCTTACATATACAACACTTTACATTGACTGGAAGGTTAGGACCTAGAGGTAAAAAATGTATCTTTATAATATATTATGAACACTCAAAATGTTATGTGTTCATCAGTGAGCAGTAAGATGGAAGTGTAATTGAAATTGAGTCACAAAATGTGGAACTTTTAAAAGAAGAGTTTCCTAGCAAATGTGAGGTTAAAGAGAATCTAAACTCTCTAAACTAGAAGACACTGAGATTGGCACATCCATCAACCCATTTGAAACTGAGGAATTAATTTCTTAATAACTTAGAGATAGTGGGAGTGACATCCCTTCTAGTTTAGTACAACCTAATTAATTTTGAAGATTTTCATCCTCGAAGGAGCAAACGTGGAAATATTCCCCATTTTCATATTAGGATTGAGGTGGAATCTTTCATGGCTATTGCTCATGATGAAGATGAGCCTATAAATTACCATAAGGTTGTCTCGTCAAAAGCTAGTAAGGAATGGACTAATGTTATGAAGGATGAAGTGAAATTTACAAAGACCAACAAAGTCTGGGACTTGGTTGATCTTCCTTCTGGGTGAAAAGCTATTTGGAAAAAATAAGTTCTCAAGATCAAATACCAGGCAGATGATTCCATTGAAAGGTACAAGGCTCGGCTTGTAGCCAAAGGTTATTATACACAACAAAAAGGTATAAATTATAAGGAAACTTTTTCACTGGTGGTTAGATTTGCCTCAGTTTGTCTTATTTTGGCCTTTGCCGCATATTTTGATTTGGAGCTTTACTAAATAGATGTTAAGATTGCATTTCTTAACGGAGAACCGGATGTAGAAATATATATGCAACAAACAGTTGGTTTTGTTGCAGAAGGCCAAAAGCACAAAGTTTGCAATCTCAATCGGTCTATTTATGGCTGAAAGCATTCATCTAGACAATGATATCTTAGATTTCATCAAGCCATCCTAAACGATGGGTTCACGATGGTTGAGGAAGACCATTGTGTGTATCTTAGGTGTTGTAAGAGAATTTTCATAATTTTACCATTATATGTGAATGATATTCTATTAGTTGGAAATAACAAGGAGTTGATAGTTATCACTAAACAGTGGTTGTCCTCAAATTTGAAATGAAAGACATAGGTGAAGCAAATTATTTACTTGGAGTGAAAATCTTTCGTGATCGCTCTAAGAGATTTCTTGGTTTGTCATAAGAGACTTACTTGAGACAAGTACTTAAACAGTTTCAAATGCATAATTGCAAACCTATGGATACTTTTGTGGTAAAGGTGAATCCTTAAGTTTTAATAATTGCCCTAAAACATCTGAAGAAAAGGAGAAAAAGAGTGGTGTTCCATATGCGAGTGTCGTGGGTAAATTGAGGTATGCCACGTCATGCACCGGCCTGACATTTGTTTTGTAGTAGGATTAGTAACTCGTTTTCGAGAAAACCCTGGTTTAGATCATTAGAAAGTCCTTAAAAGGATTCTTCGCTACATAACCGAAACTCTAGATTATATGTTGTGCTATCAAGGTTCAGATTTACGGCTTATTCGATATTCTGATGTTAATTGTGGCAGAGATCTAAATGAGCGTAGGATGTGCTTTCCTAGTAAAAAATTGCACTATTTCTTGGATGAGTAAGAAACAAGCACGTATATCTTTTTCTATGATGGAAGCAGAATTTGTGGCTTGTACGTAAGCTGTGTAAGAAGCATTGTGGCTTAAAAGGTTCCTTGAGGATCTTAATGTGCTTAAAGATGCATATCAGCCTATCATTGTCCATTGTGTTAATACGACTGCTTTAGATTTTATCAAAGATCCCAGGTATAATGGAAGAACCAAGCACATTGATCCAAGGAATAATTTTATTCGACAAGCAGTGGCATAAGGAGATGGGGTTTTACAGCACATTTCTACGAACCAAATGATTGTTGACCATTTGACTAAACCTAAATCGAGAGATATATTTTTTAGGTCATGTTTAGACATTAGGGTTACGTAGGATTTAAGCTTATGATGCACAATGTAACACCACCTAATCTTTTAAATTATTGAATAATATCGTGATTTTATCATCTTTATGTATTTGCATGCATTGGTGATAGTTAGCACATCTATATCTATTTTTTATATAGAAACAAGATGGTTGACTCTCTCACACTAGTAATTATCCTTTTAGGCGCTATTAAGCGGCAACAAAAGATGAAACACTTATATTGTGACCTTGGCTAGATGTCAAGATGAGATCTAATAGTTAGATCACATATGGATCACCCACAATCCATATATGCTTTTTTTTAAGCCGGATGCAAGATCTTTAGTATATTTGATTGAATTAGAGAACATAAAAAGATCTCCAGTAAGGTGCTTTAGTAGCGACATAACTAAGATTCATATGATATCTTGTTTGATATATTATAACATGCATTCATACACATTTGCTTTGCGATTATGAAAGGAAGTGAGTGAATGAGACCCTGCTTCATTAGGGTGTGAGTCCTTAAAGACATTTCATTGGTCTTGTAATATGTTCCCTTATGACTTTAGACTGTGTCAAGAGGTTGATGGTTAATGTCAAATACTTTAGTATGTTACCGAGGATGATTAGAGATTTGACCCCATGGAGCATTATTGGGAAAGCTATTAATTTGAAAGCCATTTGACATTAGGGAAAAGGAAAAAATTTTGAATTATGATCATGTATTATACCTATTCATCTACAAGTTATGGCGCCATTAGAAAAGTGACATAATTATAAGTATAATACTCAAAGACTGGATTTATAATTATGCTTTGCGAGGGATTAGAGATACTTTACTTGACATAATCAAATAGTTCTGAGTTACACTGAGTCTTTAATTAATGTTCTTTACATTTAAGAGTTGATGTCTCTATGATGGCCTTAATTGTTTTCTAGTATAGAGCCCCCAAATTTTGATAGACTCAGTAATCACACTATTCATTTGTTTGTATAATTAAGTTTAATAACAATGTTAAGGGATGAAATATGCAACGTCGTCCTCGTCACGTGCGAGTGGGAGTTGTTGGCATATATGAGTGACAGTTATTTGCCCATGATAATAACCAATATTCAAATTCAAATATTAGAATAAGGTAAATATTGTTAGTTACTATTGGATAAAACATGTCATCCCAATCATCCCTATCTCCTTAACTGTCTAATCAATTTTTATTCTACAAGCACATCTAGAGCTTACTTGAGAAAAACAATTGGGCACTTATTAAAAAAAAAGTATGAAAATGATTGAGTGATAATTTTTCCGATAATCACAATCTTTCATTGTTGATTGAGCAAAGACATTTGAATTGGTATAATCAAGTTGATCCTCTCATAGATTCAATATATCGTGAGTTAGGAACATCGAAAAAGAATCGTCCATTTATTAATTTACTATTTGCAGAAAATTTCTAAATAAATCTTCACAAATGAATAATTTTTTTAATTTTTATAAGAAAATAAAAGAAATTATTTTATTTATACTCGATTAAATTGCACATACATTATTTGGATCGGTTTTTCTACCAGTAAAAACGGAAAACGTTTCAATCTATTTCTAGTGAATTTGTCCTGGAAATGGTAGTGGAAGGCCTCGTTCCAACAATTGTATGAAAAAAACAAAAGACTTGCGTAGAAAAGAAGCAAGCAGCCGGCGAGTGAACGTAAACGTCTAGACTCAGGACTGTCGGTTCACGCACGCCAGAGCTGACGTGACTTGATATTAAATTAAAAGACTTGTCGTTATACTTGTCCGAGTCCAGATCGCGAAGGATCTTATCTTTTAAAATTGTACGATGAAAATGTCTCTGCTTAATCAACAGCGACAAGTCATGCTTTGTTCTTTCAAAATTTTCTATTGCATGATTTTTTTTTAAATATCCATTTCAAGTCAGTAAGATATTTCCACAAAGCAAATTTTTTAACTTCCATATCTCATTTCCTTTTATTGTCATGAGTTTTTCCATCATTGCATTTTGTGATATGTTCATTTTCTATGCCACTAATTAGTAATAAACTAAAAATTCAAGATTCATTTTTTTTTGTCAAGGATATGATTGTGAACTTTTTACGTTGTTCTTACTTGACACTGGAGGAGAATTTGCTAGCGCTGAATTTACTTCTTCAATCAATTAAATTTCAAATTGAGAAAGTTATATTTCTACTAACAATTAACTTCTCACCATCGGGGTTATAGAATCTATGCTTTGATATCAATACAACTATCAAGGGAAACGCATTTTGAAGACTTTTAACCTTGTAAAGCCATTGGTTACATTTTCTTATGTTTCAAATATTATCTCCAAAACTCCTAAGAAAAATATTACGATTCATTCGAAATATAATTAAAATATTTTGAAAATAATACATTATTCATTTTAAACTGTCTAAAATATTAAAATTTAACTTTTATTTTAATAAAAATATTATGATTAACTATACAAAATTATCGAGTATAATTTTATGAATTATAAATTATAAATAAACTATTCAATTTGTTAAAACGACTAAAAATTAAGTGATGTTTTAGATGTAACCAATATAAATATTTAGTATATCTTTTCTTCTTCCATTTATCAATTCTTTAAATTACAAGCAAGCCCGAACCACATATTCAACATTACCAATTGAACCACAAAAGGGACTTAGTTAAACTATATACCAATTGAACTCAATTTCTTCCAAAAAATAAATATTATACCAAGTGAACCACTCCAATGAAACTGTTAAATTTTATATAATTTGGCCTAAATAAATTGAGCACATATAAAGTCAAATGAGGTTCCATTCTAAAACCAATTGGTGATAGAAGGAGTAACTCACTAGGCTTATATGCATGCTCAAGGCCTTGTATTCTTTTAATGTAGGACAAACTCTCACTTATATTCTAACACGCCCCCCTCACGTGTGGGCTAATTTAAGGCCCAACACGTGACACAGTTTTTCGTGTTAAGGCAGTGACGTGCAACCCAAGAGCAACCTGCTCTGATACCATATTAAATTTTATATAATATAAGCCCAAATGAGGTTCCATCCTAAAACCAATTGGTGATAGGAGGAGTAACTTACTAGGCTTATATGCATGCTCAAGACCTTGTATTCTTTTAATGTGGGACAAACTCCCACTTATATTCCACCAGAAACAAAAGAAGACAATTTATAAATGTTCCGCTGCTTCCAACATGAGAAAATCGGTATAAGTTGTCGAATTCAATGGTTAAATAAGTTCTCACCGTACATGCGATTCTCTTATAAGGTGGAAGACATTAAAGAAAGAGTTTGTTAGCATCCGATCCAGCTAATCATTGCTAGCCATTTTCAGCTTCCAAACCTTATAAAAACGTTATAAGGTTAGTAAGCATAAGTTATAAAATTTGTAACTTATTACCTGTAAGATTGAAATTATTACAAACTCTACTATTTAGTACTTAAATTTTTTTTAATATCTTAAATAAGAAAATTAATGAGTATTTAACTATTTAAGTAAATCTAATTAATTATAATTAATCATTTCAATTTATTTTAATTATCACATATTTTAATGTTTATTTTTACAATTTAAATTATTTTTATTCATCTAAATATTTTATAAATAATATCTAAATTCTTGTAATTGTTGAATACCATATAGATATTTTTCTTTTGAAAACTGTTTAACCAGTCTGTTCTTAATATTTTATAAGTCGTGAGCAAAATTAAAATAAAGTCATATTTTGTCTCTTTTTATTCTTTATAAGTGTAAAAAGTGAGTTCTTATAAAAAATAAAATGAGGCAAAATAAGAAAAATTCAAAAGTAAACCCTAAACAAGTGTCCTTCCTGTTCTTATTTAAAACCCTGGCCAACACGTAGCATGCCGATTATAATTAAAGTTTTGATAATTGACGATCAATTATGTATATTTGCTAATTTCCAGGCATTGGCCACATCATACATAATTTACATCTCATGTATGGTTATTAGTCTTACGTGAATCAGGATACAATGGCCAATATAAATGTATGATTCTACCATACAAGAGATAAACCTTAAACACTGAGCAACCGTCAACAAAAGATGGAATGGCTGAATTTCACACTTCTGTTAGTGCTTATCCTGGTTTTTAAGTTGGTTTTACAAAAGCATGGGAAGAGACCAAATCTCCCGCCAAGTCCACCTTCTCTTCCAATTCTAGGCCATCTTCACTTGGTTAACCAACCCATGCATCGGTCACTCGGCGATCTTTGCACAAAATATGGTGATTTATTACTTCTCCAATTTGGTACTCGTAAGGTCCTTGTAGTCTCTTCGCCATCTGCAGTTAAAGAGTGCTTCACGAAGAACGACATCATCTTTGCAAATCGCCCTCGTTTGATTGCTGGAAAACACCTTCAATACAATTACAGGACCATTGGATTCTCCTCCTATGGAGATCACTGGCGCAACCTTAGGCGTATCACGTCAATGGAGCTATTTTCTACCTCCCGCCTTAACAAGTTTAGCAAAATTTTGAAAGAGGAAATTCAGCTACTGCTAAAGCAACTTTTCCAAGAGTCCAGAGACAAAGAGATGAGAGTACAGCTCTCATCTTTGTTTATGGAGGTTGCTTTCAACGTCCTCTTGCGAATGATCGCTGGGAAGCGTTATTATGGAAAGGGTGTGGCGGACAATGAAGCAAAAGAGTTCAGGGTTCTTATTAGGGAGTTCGCGCAAGTCCATGGAAGTGCACATTTGAGCGACTTTTTTCCGTTCCTACAGTGGATTGATTTCCAAGGAATTGAGCGGAGGATGATACAAGTAATGAAGAAAGTTGATGCCTTTGTGCAACACATTGTTAATGAACAAAGAGAGAAAAGAGCGGAATCGTCTTTGGGAGTGTCTGTGTTAAATTCAATTAACGGAGAAAGTAGAACGACGGTGATTGATGCTATGCTATCGCTGCAAGAGACTCAACCGGAGCTCTACTCTGATGAGGACATCAAAGGTGTTATAACGGTAATAAACACATGCTATACTAATTGTGCGATAAAATTTTCACCTGTATTGATCTGATAATCTCATAGAGTTGAATAGTCCTGCTTATTTGTCGCAGGTAATGCTAATAGCAGGGTCGGAAACCTCTGCTGTAACTATGGACTGGGCAATGTCACTTCTTCTCAACAATCCACAAGCTATGCAAAAGACTGTGTCTGATATAGAAGCTGTCGTGGGAATACGACGTCTGGTGGATGAAACAACCCTCCCGAATCTGAATTATCTGCAAAATGTCATCAATGAGACATTTCGACTTTATCCAGCAGTTCCTCTTCTACTTCCACACGAATCATCTGAGGACTGCGTTGTTTGTGATTTTCACGTGCCAAAAGGCACAATGTTGCTGGTCAATGCGTGGAAGATCCACAGGGACCCGAAGTATTGGGTTAAACCAGAAAGTTTTATGCCGGAGAGATTTGAAGGTGGAGAAGTTGAGTCTGAAGGGTATAAGTTTCTTCCCTTCGGTGCGGGAAGGAGGATGTGTCCTGGAGCTGCTATAGGAAGGAGAACAGTAGGACTGACATTGGGTGCCCTGATTCAATGTTTTGAGTGGTCCAGGATTAGTGAAGAGAAGATCGACATGACAGAGGGAATAGGACTCAGCATGCCTAAACTTGAGCCCTTGGAGGCTCTTTGCAAGCCACGGAAAGGAATAGACGACGTCCTCTCATCGTTAAGATAAGCTCATGTTCATTTATTGGTTGCAGATCATGGGATATCAGCACGCCCCAAATGTTACTTCGCTTTGCTGGATCAGAGTCTAGCTCTGACCATGACTATGTCTATGAACTTCCTTTTAAAGATCGTGTGGTTTTGTGCTTCTCTATTATTCTTGTCAGTTATCTGAAAATGCTTTTGTTTTTCTTCTCTAGTAAACACCTTGTTAATATGACTCGAGAATTTATTGGGCTTGTGACGGGCTCTAATAAGATTATTATAAATATCTACTTAAGTACCATGCTGCCTTTTTTAAGCAACTTTATGACAAAAAGGAAATCTTTGACCTATTAGGAGTTTCGTGCTTTAAGAAAAATGCAAAAAGGTATATTGATATCACTTCAACCAATTTTCATTAAGGCAATCGAAAGTCTCAGTTATTTGTTTAAAAGTCAAAGACCTTACTTGTACGCTTCTGCAACTTACTTTTATGAATATTCTTATTTTGTTTTAATAGTTGTATGAATAAGTAGGAGACAAATGTATCCTGCATAAAGAAGAAGCGAGCATCATGCAAGAGAATGAATCAGTGTCTAAACTGTTTATGTGA
>JANQBM010000002.1:2913117-2924350 GCA_025594535.1 Erythroxylum domingense | reverse complement strand
GAGACAAATGTATCCTGCATAAAGAAGAAGCGAGCATCATGCAAGAGAATGAATCAGTGTCTAAACTGTTTATGTGATTTATTATTAAACTAAAAGATTAACTATTGTAATTGTGCCAAAAAATTCTCACTATATCAAACTAAAGAAAACAGAAAAAGAAAAAGTTTGTTGATGTGAGTATTCTATTTTTTCTCTGGTATTCTATTTTTTATCTGCATGATATTTTATTTTGAATTTCTATTTCAAGTTAATAACACCTTTTCACAAAGTAAATTTGTTGATTCCCACATCTCATTTCTTTCTATTGTCTTATTTTTTCAATTGCATTTTGTCATTCCTTCATTTTTTATGCTACTCCAAATGTTGTAGGATCTAAAATTAATATATTAAATATTCAAAATTTATACATTTCTATATATAAGTATATAAATTTTCTTAGACCCACGTCCTTAAATAACTCATGTAAAAAAGATGAGTTGTTGCCTATAATAATTGAACATGGTGAACTTTTGAGGTTGTTATTACCTGATATCATATATCAAAAGACAAATTGTTATTCTTGGATCCGCTTTTTCATTCAATTAAATTTCAAGCTAGAAATATTATATTTCTATTGAAAAATCGAGACATGATCAAATTACCACATAGCAAAATAAATAAAAAACTTATTTTGTATGATTTTACAAAAGCCAATATCATAAGATTAACATATAAAATATAAAAAATTATAAATTATAATTTTTACTTTATTCCGAATCTTGATCTTTTTTCTTATCATTTCTTTTTAACTGTTTTTAAAATTGACTCATCTTAAACAATGTAATTGTACAAGTGCCTAACCTCTACTAGTATCCATATAATATATTTAAAAACTCAATAATTGTCATAGAGAGGATTTGACAAGAAGTGATAACTATTTTGGAGTTTAAGCCTATTTATAATTAATTTTGGATATTTTAGTAATTTAGTTAAAATTAAATTCTAATGTAAATTAAACTTTAATTATAATTACAATTAATTCTAATTAAATACTAATTATACTTAAATAAGATCCAGTATTTTATATTGACTCTTATTTATTAAATATCTCATATTTAATGCGATATTTAATAATAAAGTTTTTCAAATTTTATAATTAAGTCCAACTTCATTAAATAATCTTTTCTTTCTTTAACTCATTCATTGTGTGTAGTCTATTAGGTTCTTAATTATATATGTTAGCAGTGAATATAAATTATTACTCTAAATTATATTTAGGATTAGATAAATTAAATTTGTTTAATTTATCTTTCATTATCTAATTGAACAATTAATGTTCATGTATCAAAATTACACTACAACAAAGTTGACTTTTAGTTTCTTCTTTTTTGCGACGATTTGAAAATCTTCTTTAAAAGTCAGCTTTTGGAGACTTTTTTTAATAACGTCTCCAAAAACTTATCTTTTTGTGAGCCTTTTGCGACGATTTAATTTTTTTGTAGCCAAAAGTTGAAACAACAAATTTGACATAGAATATTGAAATATGAAAGCTCCATTTAATAGTATCCTAAAATATAAAAAATGTAAATATTTTAAATCTTGTGGATTTCTTAGGGGAACGTTGAAGAATTTTTGTGTGTGACAGTATTCTTAAAATTAATAATGTAAAAATGATAATTTTTTAATGTTAAGTGTGTTTAATAATCCTAAGGTTAATTATAATTGACATTTATATGATTGTTCATTTTTTTCATTTACCTTCTTATATTTTTCAACTTATCATATAACTTTTAATGTTTGATAAATTATCACAAATCTTTTATTATTAATTATAAATTTTGAAAAGTAAAGATTTTTTGGATATAAAAAGATAAACAAACCTAAAATTTTAATGTTAAGAAGATCAAAATATCATAAATTTAAGTTGACTACTATTCTTAATCATTAATATTTATTAACAATAAAATAATAATACATATAAATATTGAAATGTGGTAAGCAATACAATATAATGAGTTATAGAAGATTTTAATTAAAAGTTTAACAATTCTTACAGACAAAACAATAAATAAAGTTTCATGCTTATTCTATCGAAAAGAAAAAGAAATAATTATTTTTCTGGATTCTAAGTAACATGAGACTATGTAGAAGGTAAAGGAGTTTCCTATATTTGGATTCCCAAAAAGGTTCCTTGCACATTTGAAGGCATCAATTAAAATAATCAAATATCTTCCCTTAGGTGTTGATTTATTGACACCCTCTTTTAACAACTTATTTGCTTTAACTAAACTACTAGAAGATACAGTGAATGATTCTCTAAATGTACTATAGATCTATAAATTAGATGAACCACACGCATGATGCGTTTCACCTACAAAACAAATAGTATAGAACTTAAATAGCTAATTAAGTCAAAAGGTATAAGGAACCCTAATTCGAACACATACATAGCTGATTGAATAGACATAGTTTTTGGAATCGACGACTATTCCAAAACAATCAAATTTCCTAATCCTATACAGACCATCAGCACATTACCACCACCTCTATTTTCATCTATGTTCTCTTGAAGATTTGAGGAAGCTTTACACAATACATTGTATATACAATCAAACATTTATTTGATAGCTTCCTAACATAAAATGAGATATAGATAATAAAGAAAGAGAGGTAATTCGGATGATACTAAAAAATTTGAAGAAAAGGATCAGCCATGAAAGGCAAATGGTGATTAATGTTTGATAAGGAGATTTGTTGTGCATCAATTTGCTCTTCTTTAGGAAGAATTTTGCAATATTCCTCTCAATGAAGCTCATTTTTGCCAATGGAAACTAGTCTTTACGTTAACATTTCGCGATGAATTAATTTTAATAGTTTATTCTGAAAAGTCAATAGAACACTTCTTATTTAAGGGGGCCATTGGTTGGCACAGAGGAATTATAATTGGAATGACGATGAATATAGTGAGGAATAGGTATGAACATTATCATTATAATTATGATAGTTGGTTAAGAGGAAGGAATGATTACCATTACCATTGACAGTGGTTAGTTCGTAAAAATATTGAGAAATAAAAAATTATCATATTTTAATTAATTAATTAATTATATTATAATTAATTAATTACAATATATTGATTAATTAAAATATCGTAATTAATTTTAACTAATTATATTGTAACTAACTAATTAATTAATTATATTTTAATTAATCAATAACATTTTAATTAATTATATTGTAATTAATTATATTTTAATTAATTAATTACAATATTTTAATCAATGAATGAATTATGTTTTAATTAATTATATTGTAATTAATTAATTATTAATAATAATTTAATTAATTATATTGTAATTAATTAATTAATTACAATATTTTAATTAACGAATAATTATATTTTAATTAATTAATTACAATATTTTAATTAATAAATTAATTATATTTTAATTAATTATATTGTAGTTAATTAATTATTAATAATATTTTAATTAATTATATTGTACTTAATTGATTTTTAATAACATTTTAATTAATTATATTGTAATTAATTAATTAACTAATTACAATATTTTAATTAATGAATGAATTATATTTTAATTAATTATATTGTATTTAGTTAATTATTAATAATATTTTAATTAATTAATTATAATGTAATTAATTAACCCATTCCTCTATAACAATGACACCCATTCCTCTAGATTAGGAGAAGAATGGGGTATTACCTAAAAGTAGATAATCAAAATAATAACTATATAATTATATCCCCTTACCAAACTCAATCTTTCATTCCATACTCATTCTTCCTTTTTCATACCCACTAATTTTATTCTAGCAATTTAATTTTATGATCTATTAACTGAGACTACTTCATATGATAAGGTTGAGAATGTTAAGTATGTATGTACTATACTATGTTTTCTTTTAAAGTCACTATTAATTATGCATAAATGTGCAATTTTTGACATCTATAGATTATGCGTAATTAAGTGTGCTTTCCTTTAAAGTCACCATTCTGATAAAAATAGTTGGGTCCTCCGATCCCCTCCGTAGATATGGAGAGAGATATCTAATGGAATTGAAAACAAAATGAAGTACATAAACATACCTTACCAAAGTTAAATACTTTAACAATCCTTTCATTAAACAATTAGCAAGCTTTCCTTAAACAAGCATAGAAGGTGAAAAAAAAAGTCAACCCATACACAACCAACACAGAAAGATAATTCACCATCTTGTAACACACAAATGAAAACAAAAACTCATACACCATAAGTAGAATACAAAACTCACATACACTCTAAATCGAAGCAAAAAAATAAAACACAAGAAGTAGGGTTCTTCAAAACAGAAAAGAAGAGCGTTATCAACACATGACACGACACTTATTCAACAATGATGACCACAACACAAGAGATGATCACAACAAAGGAGATGACGCTTCTTCGACGGTAAACTAAGAGTTAATATGACAGGGAACACAAACCGGAAAGAGCTTCATTTTGGTGTTAATAAGTAACAAAAAATGACATCATTTATTGTCGAACAAAACGCATTGTTTTCGATTAATTTGGAAGAAATATGCCATTTGGCAATGATTCAAAAAACCCTCGCCAAATGATGACCCATTACCATTTGACTTAACCTTTGGAGATGAAATTATATATAATATAAATTTTATATAACAATACCAAAGTTATATATATAATAAATAGAGAATTATTAATAAATAGATTAATATATTACATAAGTAAGATATAAGAAAATTTATCTATTATCTACACATTCATAAATCATTATACTAGTCACAATTATTGTCTATACATTCATATAACTTTATATTAATTATCATATATAATTTTATTGATTGCAATATAATTGAAAAACAATTGAAATATAGTAAAAATGGAAATCAATATTAAATATTAATATCATATTCTTAAAAATCAAATATAATATTATTGACAATGATTGTAAGTCTAAAAATAAATTTAGCTAAAAACAATGTCATTTTAAAAATTTATAAAACTAAAAACAGAAAATTAATTTATATTATATAAATTTATACTTTTTATTAATTTCTTTTAAAATATATAATTTGAAAATTTTATATGTTGACACAAATTTCTATTTATTATATATAAATTCTATATTGTTCTATAGAAATGATATATTAAAAATTTTGCTAAATATAAAAATACAAATATAAATGTTTATATATTACAAAATTTCTTGAGCAACGTTAATAAGAAATCGTCACCAAAGGTCAACAATTTGGCTCCAATTTTGTAAATTTGTTGCCAAATATGTCTCTTTAGCGATGATTCCATGAGATCGTCACTAAAGGGTAGTCTACATTGGCGACGACTACCGAAAATTGTCTCCAATTGTTTAACATTTGGTGATGTTTTTCTTCACTTAAAATGAAACAAAAATGATGTCATTTTTGTGTTATTTTTTTAAATGTTGCAACATTTGGCAACGTTTTCTGTAATTGTGCCAAATGATGCAACATTTTAAAAAATAACATGAAAATGATGCAGTTTGTTCAACAACAAACAACATCATTTTTATTTCATTATAAATTTAAAAAATGAGGCCTCCCCTCCCTTTTTGTTTTCGTCTTGTTCATTTATTCCTCTGCGTTTTTCTTCTATCGTCGCCATTGTCATCTTCTTTTTATTTGTTGTTGTCTATATTTAATCGTTGGTTAAGGCAAGTGTTGGGGTGTATTTGGGTGTTGTTTTCTAGTAATGGTGACATTGTTGTATTTGGGTGTTGTTTTCTGCTGGGTCTTGTGTTCTATGTGTTTGTGTGTGTGTGTATGTGTGTGTGTGTGTGTGTGTGTTGTAGTTTGGTTAATGGTGAGTGTGTGTTGTGATAAAAATGAAGATGGTGAGATGGGTAATGTGTCCAGAATGGGTTGACCAAAGCTGAATATGGATTGCGAAGCTTGTTTGAGTACTGTTTATAACATATTCGATAAAAGTTCTATTAGAGTTTTTTTATTAGCAGATATATTTGATACAGTAGTTTTGTTTTATATTACATATTATAAATTAGATATGGTATGTAATCTTACATAATTTTTAATTTCTTTATGTCTTTATGATTAGTTTGATTGAGTTCAAATTTACTTTAATTGATAATTTTTTAAAATTTAACTAATTATAATAATTGAATTAATTCGACCCTAAATTAACGAAATTGATATGTTTGACTGAATTCGTATACTCAATCTTATTTTAAGATGTTTAGGCTTAACCCGGCCATTGTTGATTAGTTAGAAAATATAAAAGTGGCTTGGTATTATGCTAGGAACTGTATTCATCGAGAGAGATACATATATGTAAGATTGCATCTTTTCTACATTATTAATTTCTCAAAAGTTGTAGAAACTAATTGAACTTTTTGATATGTTAATCTTTTAGTAATTACTTTTTTTTTGGAATTTCATGGTTGATAATTTAATATCGATGTTAAAATAATTCAATTTTGATAACAAAATTAAGACATAGATTTCGTTTTGATAAGTTATGGTAAGATATATTAGTTCAATGCTAGAGGACGAGACCATTACGCAAATCTTATTGATGAGTTTCAAAAAGTTAAATGGTAATCCATAGATCAATGACATAATAATTTACTCTTCTTTATTATAAGTTCGATCAACTTTGAACTGTTTATAATTTTTTTCCCCGTTTGCTAATCAATATGTTTTGGGGCATTTTCTCCATAAATATGAAAATATTAAAATGCTAATATAAAAAGTCAATTATGACCCTTAGTATAAGACGAATCTTAGCTTTTACTACAATTATTTTTCAATTCAATTTTTCTTTTTATATGTTTTACAACGAAACAGTTAGCTCTCCACCAACCTCTCATCTTCTTTTCTTTTTGTCACTCATGTTAAACATATTTAAATTGCTAGTTATATTGAATAATGTTAGTGTATGTTCATATTGACATTGAACAAGCGTATTATATTAATTACGAAATGAAATCGTGGTTTTCTCAAGCCCTATTTTACGTTGAAAAGCATCGATAATTAGTCTCTGGTTTTTCATTGTTCGTCATTAGTCTCTGGTTTTTCATCTGTCTAGGTAAGTTGTCTAACTTTTGTTTAGTTTTTATGCTTTGCTTTAATAGTCTAAGTATTTGTGTTTAAGTTTTGTGTGAATGCAACGAAGGTCTCAATTTTGTCTTGTTTGGAATATTGTTAGAATCATTGATGACTAGATGTATGAATTACATAAGTATTTACTGTATGTGGAATTATATAAATCTCTTATGGATGATCTTTTTAATAAACCACTTGAATGATAAATAGGTTGGAAATCTATGATGCAGCTCCATTGGGGCTTATTAATGAAATATTTTACGAGCTTAGGAGTCACAACGAGAACACCCTTTCTTGATTCATGTGGTTTAACAATGCCATGTACTATATTGTTTGTTTGAATTCAAACTTACTATGTCAACTTGTATTTCATAATTTCGGACTAATATCATAAGAAATCCACTTATAATTATGGATGATCTTTTTAATAAACCACTTAGAAGGTATATAGACTGGAAACCTATGATGCAGCTCTGTAAAATATTCTACAAGCTTAGCAGTCACAACAAGAACACCTTTTCTCAATTTATGTGGTCTAACAATGCCACGTCCCTTGGTGATGTTATGATTTCAAACTTAGTATGTCAACTTGTATTTCATTGTTTGTTTGAATTAAAACTTAGTATGTCAACTTGTATTGATTTATCATTATGTAATTTAAAACCTAAATTGCATTTAGTAATTTAATAATTGACTTTTAATTGTATAGCTAATTGGACAAAAATTGGATGTCTTATCGAAAATGGTCCACTGAATACTTATGAGGAGTTAATAGTTTCATGTAATTTGTAAAAGATCAAATGAGTGTAGAATGCTGTATTCAATATCCATATATAGATTGCTTAAATGTGAACGTTCAAATTCAAGATGTGGTATATAATCACTTGTTAATCCAAGGCATAGATAAATTCTATACTCCATGGATTTATCACAGTGAACGTTCTAAAGCAAGTTGTTCTAGAAGTGTTGATAATAATAATAATAATGATGTAGAAGATTGTGATATTAATGACAACGATGATGATGAAATTGGAAATATGTTAGAGGATTATAGGAATTATATGGAGACTATGAATGAAACCAGTTTGGCTAACATAATTGGTACTTTTATAAAAGATAATTTTTGGAAGTTATTGAAAGTTGCTCAAAAAGAATTATATCCAGAGTGTTCAAAACTTTCACAACTATTTCTTGTTGTCAAGTTGTTAAATTTGAAGTTCTACAATAAATGGAGTAATAAATCTTTTGACATGTTAATTGACTTACTCAATGATGCATTACCTCTTGGTCACAAGTTACCCAAATCTTATAATGAAGCAAAGAAATTATTAAGGGACCTTGGATTAAGATATATATCAATACATGCTTGTAAGAATGATTGTGCTATATTTTGGAAAGACAGTGAGGATATTAAAGAATGTTCCATTTGTGGTGCATTAAGGTGGTAAGTGGATGATGGAAAAGGAAAAGGATTTTACATAAACTCTTAAGATACTTCCCTATTAAACCATGATTACGAAGGCTTTTTATGTCAAAAAAATGATTATAGATATGAGGTGGCATAAAGAGAAACACATTGATGATAACATTGTGCGTCATCCAATAGACTTAATGCCGTGGAAAAACTTTGATGAAAAGTTTCCATGGTTCGTAAAGGATTGTCGTAGTGTTCGACTTGGTTTAGCCTCAAATAGATTTAATCCATTTGATAATATAAGTACTTCTCACCACATATGACCAGTAATTCTAGTGCTATACAATTTAGCTCCATGGAAGTGTATAAAGGAGCCTTTTATGTTATTGTCTTTACTTATCTAGGACCTACAACTCTTAATAAGATATTGATGTATACATGCAACCACTAATTGATGACTTAAAATCATCTTTGGGAGGTTGGATTAGAAACTTATGATGTTGTTGAAGGTGAAACATTTATAATGCATGCAATTGTTATATGGACTATAAATGATTTTCCAGCATATGGAAATTTGTTTGGATAGAGTACTAAAGGGTATATAGCCTGTCTTGTGTGTAACCATCAAACTCATTCAATGAGGCTACAAAGTAAATATGTTATATGGGACATCGTCGTTAATTAGGACATGGCATAGATGGTGAAGAAGAAAATTGTTTGATGACAAAGTATAGTGAAGTTCCTTTACATTTGTCTGGTGATGATGTGATTTACCAACTATCACTTTTGGGTGACATTACACCAGACAAGCACTCAAGTAATAAAAAATGAAAGCGAAGTGTTGCTGATCTTAATTGGAATAAAAAAACATAATTTTCAATTTGCCATATTGGAAGGAATTGTTATTGAGGCATAGTCTTGATTTGATGTATATTGAAAAAACACATTTATGAGAATATTTTAGGTACTTTTATGGGAATTGATGAAAAATTGAAAGACACAATTAAGGTTAAATTAGAATTGGAAGACATGAATATAAGAAAAGATTTGCATTTGAAAAGAAGAGATGATGTGTTATACATTATTCCACCTACTTATTACAACATGTTAAAAAAGGAGAAGCAAACTTTTTGTCAATTTCTTAAATCAGTCAAGTTTCTTGATGAGTATGCATCTAATATAGCCCATTAATGAGGGAAAAGTTTAGAATTTGAAAAGTCACGATTGTCATGTACTTCTAGAATAATTACTTTATGTTGGAATACGTGGGTGTTGTTGCGGTCTAAAGAAAACAATATAAATTAAATTTTATCTAGACCAATTAGAGGCAAGCGCACCCTGTCGACAAGTAATATAAATTGGTAAGAACCAGATATCGTACCCAAGGGAAAATTTAACACGTAAGACAATTAAATTAAATGATGAAAAATTACTCGAACGATCAAGAATTGATTGATTTGAAAATAAAACAAATTAAAGTAAGCAAATCAAGGCAATATGAAAAATGCAAGGAATGAATGAAAACGAATAGATTTAATCAAATGACAAAAATTGGTTAAGGTATTAGATTTCAATTGGATTGGACACTAAAAATAAAATTATAACGGTGAATTGATTTAGGAAATACTTCACTTTAAGCAAGTTGAACCCAATATTCATGAGTGTTCCCTTCTCTTCTAAATCCGAGTCACCTACTTAGTTCATGGATAATTCGGAATAAAAGGTGTTAAATACTAGAAGCCTAAAATTAAGTTCGTTAATCTTAGGTATCCTCACACAAGATCCTAAGGTTGGTAGACACTTTAGTCTTAAGTATGTCGCTTGATTAATTTTTCGAAAAATTAAATCCCATCGGTTGTGGCATTCAATCATCTAAGGTCTTAATCTAGGTGATCAAGCTAAATTAGGACTAAATATACGTTTAATCAAGCAAAAATCAATACCACAAAAATTATCCTAATCCAATATCAATCTTAACCTTAACAGAAAAGAAAAACTTACTCACATATATTCCTCAATGTAACATAAATCATGGTCATAACATATGTTTGCATTGATTAAATCCAAAAAAATTAAACAACTACAAGGACATCAAGCTAAAAAAAAAGACATAGCATTCGGTTAATTAGCCAAAAGCAAATAAAAGAAAAGAGAAAAAAATCCAAATCCAATGAAAATTGAACAGGAAGAGAACAAAATAAAGGAATGAACTAAAACTAAGATTGTCGAATGGGTGGCCTTGAAGGGCTCCACCGTCCACCACTCCTTTTACTTAAAACCTTGAGTGCCCACCAAAGAGAGATGCTATTCTTAACAATGTTTTAAAAATCGGACCGGACCGACCGGTCCGATCAGAAAAAGTTTGAACCGATCAGTGGTCTGGTTCAGTTTCACCTAATAACCTCTTTGAATAAAAACCGGCCGGTTTATCGGCGAACCAGCCAGTTTTTGTTGAACTAGTTCAACTGGTCCTGTCAAAACTACAGATAGACGTAACAAAGCTATTTTCTTGTTCATCTCCTAGAATCTTCTACTTCTCCTCCTCTCCACCGTCTTCTCTTCACCGTCTCTCCATCTCGTCTTCCCCATCTCTACCCGCCTCCATGGAAGAAGAAATTAAGCTCTTCTCTCACACATAAACATACGAGGAAGCACGACATAAAGATCAAGTCTTTAGATCTCCATTGGAAGAGATGAACTGATTTATAAATGGA
>JANQBM010000002.1:2898359-2910723 GCA_025594535.1 Erythroxylum domingense | reverse complement strand
AATTTTCATTATTTTTTATATAAAGTAAAACATATTTATGTATTATTTTATGAATTTATAGATTCAATTGAGTTATTGCATTTTTGTAATTATGTAATTAATGATTCAATTTGATCTTAAAAACCACTAATTTTGAGAAAGTTAGTGTTCGTTTGATTTAATTAAAAGTTACTTTAGGATTTGTAAAGTTTTAATTTCCTCTTATTAGGCCAAAATCTTCATGATTTTGAAATTATTAGGTTAATGGGTTTCGTTAAATTTAGGGAAATTTATGAATATGATTAATTATTTTATAAAATCTAAACTAATAAGGAATTGTATTAAGCGTATAGTATAAGTGTGTTTTTTTTCTTCTTATGTTTAAACATGAAGCAAATAGTTTGGATGAGCATGGATAAATTGCTTGAAACAAAGGCATGTACTTATTTATAATAACACTTATAAAACATTATTATGTTTATGCCTATGTTTGCTACAACAATTTTTGATTTATACAAGATCTTTAACTCGATCAAGGTTTTTTTTTGAAAAATGAATAACATATTAGATTTTTTATAGCTCAGCTATTATAAAATATACAAAAGAGAAATAGACGCACTACAGTCTATCTCAATGTTGACAGAAGTTACAAACACCAAAAAGGAGGTCTAACTAGTTAAACATAATAGTTGTTAAAACATTCAACTGTCAAAGATTCCAACTAGCTCTCATACTTAAGGGTTAACAGGTGAGCAACCTTCCTTGCCACTAATGTAGCTCGAATACCGTTCAGTATTTTGTCCGCTAAGTGATATTTATTGTCTTCAACTTGTTGTACACTCTACAGTTCCTTTCTTTCTATATTAGGAAAATGGAGTTGACGAAAGCAACTTTAAAGACTATTGAGTTTTATTTACCTAGTTGTGTCTGAGTGATAAACCATCTCAAAGTCACTTCCCAATCATACACATAATTCATAGCACCTACCATATACTGGACTATACTCCAAATGGCTCTGGAATAATCACAAGTGAAAAAGATGTGGTTCCTATCCTCGTCTACTGCACGACACAAAATGCAAACTTTATCAACTAAATTAAACCATCGATATTTTGTTATAATGGCCAACTAGGCAATGAAGGATGCTTTGGGGTTCATGGTATTCTTCCAATATAAGATTATACCAATGGACTTGTCTGGTATCATGCTATAATATATGGTGACAAGTTTCATTTGTAAAAGCTCTACTCGAGTTGGGTGTCCAACAAATAGAATCTGGTAGCATAGTATCCCCTATGTAAGGAAGATGCGGCTACAACAAAGAAAATCCTCTGAAGTTTCCCCTCCACCTGTCTTCTGATATTAGTTCAAAGACTCTAGCTTCCATCGGGCAGTGATTCCACAGGTGAGCAATAATTGGGTTCTGAATTAGAGGGCTAAGATCACACCAGTAGTAGATCCAAATCCAGGTTATTCCCCTCCTTGATTGTTGATCATTTTGCAAACTTTACAATTTATAGCCTTCAAAATATAACAAGTGCACGGGTCGTGATTTTTAGTACGTGAAGGGTCGATCTGATGAGAAAGTGTGAATTAATCTAATCCTACGTTATCTAAGGCTAAGAAAAATGATAAATTGAAAATAAAAATTGAAAAGAAAAATAAATATAGGAAAGTGATTAAAGAAATTAAAATTGAGCAACAAAAAAGTCACAAAGGGAATTAACCAAGAAGAGTTACCAAATTATGAGAGAGGGGATTTCCCTATCATCAATGTTAATATAGTCAATTGTGCATTATTGTGGTGTCGGTTCTAGACTATCGTAGGGTAAATTACTCTCTCTTGAGTTATAATTTTTAAACCCTAAATTATAAACCCTAATTGAATTATGGAATTTGCAATCTCTCAATTAACAAAAGACACCTACAACTCCAATTAGATTTTAAGCTCTCTAATAAATTATCGGGTCTCATATGGGATCTCTCTCCGCATAATAACCAATATGATTAATCACGTGGTTTATTGGATCACTTAACTCTCATTAATCCAATCCAATCATTTTTATCTAGTTCACCCTTTCAGTTTATTACCGAAATATGCAAATATTACAATTAATCACAACACCCAATCACAATAACACAAAAATAACTATATTAGCAGTGAATCAAGGTAAAATCCCAAAGGAAAAGTTAGAACATCATAAAAAATCCAAAATCCATCATCATCTCATACATTCAATGAATAAAAATAAAGATAGAAAGGAGAAAGAACTTGGATTGGATGACCCGGGAACGTCGGAAGACCCACTTCCTCTCTCCTCTTCTCTCTCTTCTCTTTCTTCTCTCTCCCTTCTACTTCTCTCCCTTGAAACTTTCCCCAAATGATAGAAGCGGAGGCTCCTCTTTAGGGTTCCATCTCTTTCCTATTTATAGTATTTCTGTTTTGAGTTACCCTAGGGCTTTTTCTAGGTATGAACGATCCGAACAGCCCCTTAAAAACTTAAGTTTGAAAGGCCACCAACATCTGTCTGCACCCAGGCCATTATCATGGCCCCTTATTTGGCTTTCTATCATAGTGGCCCTCTGTTTGGCTTTCTATCATGATCGTGGCTCATTGGCCATCTATTTTGGTTCGACCCTCCTCCGAATCTCCTCCATTCTTCAATATTTGTATTGAAACACTAGCAAACACATCAAGGCACCTCAAACACATAAAATTGAAGCTCAATCGTATTCTCTAACCCACAAAACACAAATACTTAACTAAATAATAAAATCCTAGTCTAAACATACACTAAACATTCAATATAACCACTGAACACCTCTTAAACTACCTATAAAACATGATGCAATCTATGACTATCATTGATACGATGTTTAACATAGGGATATAGAAGTGGCCTCATCTTCAACAATTCATTGAAGAACCAGGAGTAACGGAGATATTTGTCAATTTTCCAAAGATTACATTCTTGGAGGTGAACTTGATGGACCCACTTTATCCATAATGCTTATTTATCTATTACCAGTCTCCACAATTTTTTGTTGAGTAAGACTTTTTGCATAGAACTTGTGGAGAGGATACCGAGACCTCTTACTTTCTTTAGTAGTGTAATGTTACACCATTTAACTTTGGAGTTCTTCCCTATGAAACACATCCTAGCCCATAAAATTTTTTTAGCAGTCTGTCAATCTCCTTATCTATTTTTTAAGGTAGGATCGTGTGCGCTAACTAGTGTGTGTGACATCTGCTTAGCACCGAAATAATAAAAGTAATTCTCCCACATAGTATAGAAAATGATTTTGCCATGATAGGATTTTGGATTTGATTCTCTCAAGTATAATAATACAATCAATATACTTCAGCTTAAATGAAGATATCGTCACCCCTAGGTATCGCAGATAGGGAGGATGGATATTTAGCCCTGTTACTCTTCTAAACTCACTTAGATTTTGCACAACGGCTAATAACATCAAACTACTTTTCTCTATAGTGATCTTAATCTAGACCACTTTGAGAAGGCTTTCAAAGAGTTCATTAATATGTTTACAAATGCAATATTAGTAGCACAAAACATCATAAGGTCATTGGAGAAAATAAGATGTGTAAGTTTCATCTCATAACATTTATGATGGAACTAAAAGTGACCGTTGGAAGCCGTAAGAGCTCGGATGAGTCCAAACAATCCTTCCATAACTAAGGTAAATAGATAAGGGGATAGTGGGTCCCCTTGTCTAAGTCCCTTAACATTCTTGAAAGTCTTAGAGGGAATTCCATTAACTATAAAACTCAAGGTAGGAGTTTGAACACATTTCATAAGCCAATTCACAAAAATTGAAGGCATGTCTAAGATTTACATAAATGTTCTAATGAAACTCCAATTTACAATATAACAAGCTTTGTAGAAGTCGATCTTCAGCATACAACTCCTGATAAGTTTTTTCTTATGTTATTCTCCTATTAAGTTTGTGAGTTAAAGATAGCCTTGAACATAGTTATTGTAATTATCATGTTCTTGTAAGAGTGTTTGAAATTCAAGATTAAAAGGAATCAGTTATAAGATCATATGTAAGTATTTATTAATTTATGAAATAAGAGGTTTGATTTCATAAACATTGATATTAGAATTAACCCTAATTTAGAGAAACTATAATTTAAATGTACTAGCTATGACGTTTTAGTCAAATTTTAATTAATTGTTGATTAAAAATATGTGCTTTAAAAATTTTTATAAACTTTTTATATTGTCATTACATTGATGATTAAGTAATTACATTCACTATTAACAATCCAAGGTTGTGTTTAAAGTATTTGGTTATTGAATTTTGTGGAATTTGAAAATTGTCTAGTTCATGGTGTTTTTGATGAAGTTAAACCTATCTATATAGTGTTTTATGAAATTATATAATAAATTCAATTTTTGTATGATGGTATATATCCTTATTCCTTTATAGAGTATAACATATGGTACAACACATAAGGTTCAATCATTATTTGTAGTAAATTACATTTTTGAATTCTTTATATGAGTGTCTGAGTGTTTGTATTTGGGTTTATGTGAATGCAAGTAGCGTCTTAGTGTTATGTATTATTGTTTGGAA
This sequence comes from Erythroxylum domingense, assembly GCA_025594535.1. Classification (NCBI taxonomy): domain Eukaryota; kingdom Viridiplantae; phylum Streptophyta; class Magnoliopsida; order Malpighiales; family Erythroxylaceae; genus Erythroxylum; species Erythroxylum domingense. Next base: position 2,906,142 of record JANQBM010000002.1, on the reverse strand, counting down.
TCAATATGTTTATGGAGCAATTTGTCCAGAATAATATGCAAAGGTAAAGATGATGTGGATAGAAATTTTACAAATCTATAATTTTTAATGGAGTTACATCACTATTGAAGACGATTATTATCATTTTGAAGTTTGATGATGCAATTAGGTTATCATTCCTACTTCATGTCTAATTAACCATTTTGGCTTGAATAATACTTCTTTTGATGTCATACACTACTTTCATCATGTTTTATTTAATATATAATAATTCTGAAAAGTTTTTAAATCATATTATGTTTTTTCTATTTTTATTTCCATTTATAGTTATTAAAGGAGATATTAAAATGCTAACATAAAAAGTGAATTATGAATTATTATGTAAAGAATCTTAACTTTTACTAGAATTATTTTCAATTCGTTTTTTCCTTTTATATGTTTTACAACAGAATAATTAGTTGTCCACTAAGCTCTCATCTTCTTTTCTTTGTGTCACTCATGTTAAGCACATTAAGTTTATAGCCCCACTAGTATTCGATTTATAACTTTTAGATGTTTTCAAAAGATGATGCAATAGTAGGATTTCTATTAAAAGTTATGTGTTCATACTTGTTAACAAATATAGTACGTTAGTGTATGCCGAATTCTTATAGATTGAAATAACATTAATGTGTGTTCATATTGACATTGAACAACTGTATTATATTAAATTCAAAATAGCCATTTTCCCATGCCCTGTTTTGCATTAAAGAGCGTCGATAATTATCCAGCTTCATCGTTTGTCATTCGTCGCCTCTAGTTGTCTGTTCTTCTAGGTAAGTCATCCAACTTTTGTTTAGTTTTTATGTTCTGCTTTAATATTTTGAGTATTTATGTTTGGGTTTTGTGTGTATGAAAGGAAGGTCTCAATTTTGTGTTGTTGTTTGGAATTTTGTTATAATCATTGATGAGTAGATGTATGAATTACATAAGTATTTACTGTATATGGAATTAGTTTTATCTCTTATGAATGATGTGTTTTATAAACCATTTAGATGGTCTATATGCTGGAAACCCACGATGCAGCTCTATTAAAGCTTATCGGTGAAACATTCCATGAGCTTAAGAGTCACAATGAGAAGAGCCTTTCTTAATTTATATGGTCTAACAATGTTATGTACCTTGGTGATGTTATGGTGACAAATTGAAAACTGTAATTCATAATTTTGGACATAAAACATACAAAATCCACTTATAAAGAGAAACTATGTATTTTATAAATCACTTGGATGGTATATAGGTTAGAAACCTATGATGCAGCTCTGTTGAGGCTTATCGATGAAATATTCCACAAGCCTAGGATTCACAACGAGAAGAGTCTTTTTCGATTCACATGGTCTAACAATACCATGTACCTTGGATTAGGATATATATTAATACATGCTTGTAAGCATTATTGTGCTATATTTTGGAAGGAAAATAAGGATCTTGAAGAATATACCATTTAGGTACATCTAGGTGGCAAGCGGATGATGAGACAGGGAAAAAGATACTGCATAAAATATTAAGATACTTCCCTATTAAACCATAACTACAAAGACTTTTTATGTCAACAAAAACACTAAAGCTATGAGGTGGCATAAAGAGAAACGCATTGATGATAACATTATGCGTCATCTAATAAACTCAATGGCATGGAAAGACTTTGATGGAAAGTTTATATGGTTTGCAGAGGATTGTCATAATGTTCAACTTAGTTTAGCCTCAGATAGATTTAATCCATTCGGTAATATAAGTACTTCTTATAGCATGTGCCCAGTAATTCTAGTACCATACAATTTACCTTCATGGAAGTATATAAAGGAGCCTTTTATATTATTGTCTTTACTTATTCTAGGACCTCCTACCCTTCATAAGGATATTGATGTATACATGCAACCACTAATTGATGACTTAACCATCTTTTGGAGGTTAGATTAGAAACTTATGATATTGTTGAAGGTGAAACATTTATAATGCATACGTTGTTTTATGGACTATAAATGATTTTTTAGCTTATGGGAATTTGTTTGGATGGAGTACTAAAGGGTTTATAACCTATCTTATGTGCAACCATTAAACTCATTTAATGATGCTATGAAGTAAAATATATTATACAAGACATTGTCGTTATTTGGAACATGGGTATAGATGACAAAGAAGTAAATTATTTAATGGCAAAGAATTGGGTGAAGCTCCTTTGCACTTGTCTGGTGATGATGTGGTTTACCAATTATCATATTGAGTAACATTACACCTGACAAACACCAAAGTAATAATAGAAAGCGAAAGTGAATTGTTGTTGAGCTTAATTGGAATAACAAAACATATTTTTCAATTTGCTATATTGGAAGGAATTAATATTAAGGCATAATCTTGATGCGATGCATATTGAAAAAACATTTATGATAATATTTTAAGTACTTTGATGGAAATTTATGAAAAATCGAAAGACAAAATTAAGGCTAGATTAGAATGAAGAGACATGAATATAAGAAAATATTTGCATTTGAAAAGAAAAGATGATTGGTCATACATCATTCCACCTACTTATTACAACATGTCAAAAAAAGAGAAGCAAACTTTTTATTAATTTCTTAAATCAGTCAAGTTTTTTAATAGGTATGCATCTAATATACCCCTTGTGTCAATGTCCAAGAGGGAAAAGTTTTGGGGTTGGAAAGTCGTGATTGTCATGTACTTCTGCAATGATTACTTCCTGTTCGAATACATGAGTGTTTGTCAAAGGATATGTCTGTAAATTTGGAACGATTAGGTGAATTTTTAAAGCAATTATGTTATAAGATGTTGAAAGTAGAAAAACTTCAAAAAATGTAAAATGACATTGCTTGAACTAGTATTCCCTCTATCTTCTTTGGATTTTATAGTGTATTTGGCAATTTTCTTACCATATGAGGCAAAAATCTATGGACCAATTCAATTTCGATGGATGTTCCCCACTGAAAGGTAGTTTATATTAACTTTTATTTTTCTTAAATTATTAGTTAGTAACAATTGAACATATTTTATATTTTGTTTAGGTTTTTAGGCTCTCTTAAGCACTATGTGTGTAATAGAGCTCAACTTGAAGGGTATATTGTAGAGGTTTATATGGCGAATGAATGCTTGACATTTTGTTCAATGTATTTAAATTACGTGTAGACAAGAACGTAACTTTAATTTTGTTCAACATGGTGGCTTGTCAGTTTTCTCCCAAAAAGTAAGGCCATTTGGAATAGGAAATATGCAGAGTTAACTAAAAAGGAACTCAAAATTGGCCATTGGTATATTTTGAACAATTGTGAGGAAGTCAATTTATATGTGGAGTATGTATATTACTTTTATTTCATTATTTCATATTTAAATATAGCATTTAACCTATATATTCTAACATATATTTACTTTTTTAAATAGAAAGCACAAAGATGAGATTCAAAGTAAAGAGATTGTTAATGTTGAGCAAATATATAAGATTAAGTTCCCATCATCGTTTAGGACTCGAGTAAGTTATTCATGGAATATTATGAACATATGGAAATTTGTAGATTCAATTAACTTGTAATTATATTTTGTGCTATAAATGATATGGTTACATAATCGTATATTATAAGAGGTGACAATAGTATTATATGCTTTGGATGTGGGTCTCATATGTGTAGGAAAAAATATACAGTTTGCATTGTTAATAGAGTTAGATTTCATATAAAAGATCAAGATTGTTGACTTAGAATCCAAAATTGTGGGGTTGTTGATGAGGGACAACATGATGACTATTTTATTGAATTCTACGATGTCATCTCAGAAATAATAAAGTTGCATTATATCAACGATAAAAAGGTTGTTCTATTTAAGTACAAATGGTTTAATCTTGGTGACATAAAAGTGAATGGCAATATTACTAGAATCAATGTTGGTAACATATGGTATGATAATGACCTTTTTGTCCTTGCAAGTGAAGCAAGTATTCTACCTCAACGGCACTGTATTGGGCAATGATTAGAAAGTTGTTCAAAAGTTTCAACACTAAAATCTCTTTGATTTTTGTGAAAAAAATGATCTAATGAGTGAAAATGGTGATGAAGTATATAAAGAAAGTGAATCCGAGCTGAACAACAAATAGAAGATGAAAATATATCATCATTTTATAGGAGAGATAATGATCCCAATATACTAAAAGAAACTGAAGTACAAGCCAATCTTATCATACAAAGAGATGAAGATTATATTAAGGATTCATTATATGAAAATGATGATACTTTAACTGAATATAACAGTGATGAAGAGTCAAATTATAATACAATTAATGATGACAATTTCCAAGATCTTAATCATGATAATTGAAGGTAATAAAAGTGTTCTTTATATTGTTTGAAATGTAATGTTAGTAATATTTATGGTAATGCATTTTGTTGATATTTGAGTTATATTAATGTGGATTATTGATGATTGAGTTTAATGCATATTGTTAATGTTTAAGTCATGTTAATGCAAATTATTGATGATTGGGTTATGTTAATATGGATTGTTGATTATTGAGTTATGTTAATGCATCTAGTAGGACACCTGTTCAACACATGAAAAGCACAAGAAACTACTTCAGCCCAAAAATCTTTAGGCATTAGCTTTGCGGCTAACATTGACCACACCATGTCTATCATTGTTCTATTTTTTCTTTCTGCTATACCATTCTGCTGAGGAGTGTACCTTGATGTCAACTGATGCTTAATTCCATGCTGTGCCAAAAAATCATCACAAACTGTGAACTTCGTGCCTCTATCAGTTCTCAGAATTTTAATGGGATAACCACTTTGTTTCTCGACATAAACTTTAAAACTCTTAAACACATTACAAGCATCAAACTTATTCTTCAGAAAATAAACCAGGCCTTTCTACTAAAATCATCAATAAAAGTAATAAAATAATTATTACCTCTATTAGAAGGAACCTCCACAATGCACAAATCAGAATGTATTAACTCCAATGGTTGTCTATCTCTCCAAGCCATGCCACTAGGAAATGGATTCGTATGTTTCTTGCCCATAATACAAGACGCACACTGTCTATCATGAAAATCAATAAAGGGCAGCCCCAAAACAACATTATTCTTGGCCAAATAATGCAAAGCGCAAAAGTGAAAAATACCCAAATCTCATGTGCCATAACCAAACGTCATCAAAACAGTGGAATTAAAACAAGGTATATTACCATAATTAATATTAAGAGCAAATAATCGATTATGGCTCATCTTCAACTTTGCAATTAGTCCCAAATGATTATCACAAATAGTACAAATACCAATTATAAAATGCAAATTGTGGTATAAACTAGGCACATAGAAAACTTCAGATATAAGCTTATTAGACCCATTTTTAGGAATAATGTGGGTCCTTCCTTTTCTAAGCACAGGAACCATATGATTATTTCTATATTTGACCGAGCTTCTAAAAGATTAATCCAAATCAGAAAACATCACCTTTTCTCCACACATGTAATTGCTACAACCAAAATCCAAATACCACACATTACTTTTATTGTCTTCACATCCAGCAGCAAAAAACAAAATCTCATTACCATCACTATTATTTTCAACTACTTGAGCTTGCACAATATTATCCGATTTAGTACTCCAACAATTATTTTGAACGTGGCCAATTTTTTCACAATTATAACACCTAGGCTTCCATAACTGATTATTATTATTGGAGTTATTAAAATTACCTCTGCTATGACCTCCTTTGCCATATCTTTGGAAATTAACTCTACCTCCATGACCATGTCCATCTCCACGGCCTCTAAAATTTTGTCCACAACCACCAAAACCGGCACCATTTGAAGTGTCTCTGCTACTCTTATCTTTAACAGTCTGAATTTTCAATGTATGCAAAACCTTTTCTGTGGACTCCTTTTTTGATACATCATTAGCTTTACCACTGATCCAATTTTCATGAAAAAGCAAAGAACCCGATAATTCTTTTGAATAATGGCAACTATGTGATCAAACTTCATTGGAAAGGAATTCAACATCTTTGTAACAAAATCCACATCTTGTAACTCCGATCTGTTGAGCGACATCTCATTCTTGATCTTAGTTAAGCAGGACAAATAAGTTTTAATGCTTTTCGACTTATCCTTAGTGCACAATTCAAACTTTCTCTTCAGCATCAACAAATTATTCTTGTACCCTGTCAACACCTTGGTATGTTTTGGCCAAAATATCCCATGTCTACTTTGCAGTTTTGGCAGTAGAAAATTTTCCAAATATCATCATGTCAATAGCCTGGTGTATTTGTGCCAATGCTATACTATTATTCTTCCTCATTATTATTTGCATTCTCTGCCAAATCGTTCTTGATATACTGTAAAAAAATCTTGGGAATACATATGTGTTTCCATCTAGACTTTCCAAAAGTAGTAATCCTGCTTGCTTTTCAATTTTGGTACCAAACAAGTGATATTGTTTCTATTCGCCATAACTCCCAATACTGAACCAAAGCTCTGATACCAAATGTTGGTCCTAGCATAATTAATAACTCATAAAAAGAAAAAAATGTGCGGTTAAACAAGCAAGAATATTTTGATAACCAAAGGCACAAACTTCAACAAATAAATTCTTGACCAAGCATAACAAAGTTGGAAATCAAAATTAGATTTAGCAACAAGAAAATTTGATCACCAAAATCTTTTTATCAATTGGAGGCCTTCTATTAAAATCGAAAAAGAAACAATGAAGCCGAAAGGCTTTTTCACGGTGGAGGCACAAAAAAAACTTTCTCTCGCTCTGTTAAAAAGCCCTACAACAAAAGAATCTATTTATATGGGTTTAATAAGCCTAAACTAACTAGAAATAAAAAAACAACTCCTAAACCAAAACAAAAATAGAAATTTTAATTTAATTATACTACAAGTTGGCATTATAAGATCCCATTGTTCATGGATAAACATGGCTAAGAATAGTTAAAACTGAAGCCACACTAGCAATCAAGAATAGACCCCAGAAGCTTTCGATACCGAGGCTGTTGGATGAAAGAGAGGTGCTTGGATCTGGACAACTTGCTTCTTTGCCAAACCATTTCTCTTCTATTTTCTTCATTGTTTCTCCTTCAGTCACACCTAAAATTGCCTTAGAAAAATCACTTACTAGTGGGGAACCCATAGGAAACACCTAAAATAATGGTACATAGCTCAAAAAGAAAACCAAACAAATATAAAAAATAAGCACAATAAGAGAGCAAATTGAACTTACAAAGCCAAAACCATCAGTTTTATATGTGGGCTCAAAGGTTGTTACGAGTCAAAAACCAAAAAAAATAATTTCCTACTCTTGAAAATTTAAATTTTGTAGAAATAGTGAGTAGGGTCGAAACCCACATAGACTAGTTATATAATCTAAATTTTAGAACAATAAATAATAAGGGGGTATTGTGATTGAATGAGTTAATAATCGAAAATAAGACAAATGTAAAAATTATAATATGAAGGAATTGATAAGAAAAATTCCAACCAATATATATCTCGATTTTAATTCCATTTAATTGATATAAATTTCCTTCCCAAATGAAATAGTTATGAGTATTAATAAGTTCTAATACTCTCCTTTTCCTTAATTGTAATTTAAATGAGAATTGATGTTGGATCTCGCTTTTAGGATTTTTTTATTTTTATTTACTTTTATTTATTTTCTTAAATTAGTATACATGAAAATAAATTAAAATTTATGAATTAGGAATTTTTGGAGTCTAATAAGGTATATTTTGAATTTTATATGGTGATATGAAAGTGAAGGAGT
>JANQBM010000002.1:2884382-2896519 GCA_025594535.1 Erythroxylum domingense | reverse complement strand
ACTCAAGAATTGAGAGCTAAGTAATTATATCAAAGACACACATTTTGAGTGCAAGAAAGTAAATCTTGAAACTTCTTTCTGCAAGAAAGCAAGTCTTGAGGAATTTCCTGAATGAAGGATGTGTTCTTGAAGAATCTTGAATAATAAAGACAAATCTTGATGCAAGAATTAGCAATCTTGATGAATCTTGCAAGCAAATCAACTCAAATACACAAAGATTAACAATCTTGGATGTTTCTTGAATGAAAGAAAGACAATATAGATGAATCTTGAATGAATAGAACAAATCTTGAATGACAGATCAAACAAAGATTCAAAGAATCACAATCTTGAATGTTTCTTGATCAATCTTGAAATTTCTTCTCTTTTCTTTCTTTTTTTGTTTTTTTTCACGATTTCTTTCTTTTTGTTTCCTTTTTCGTTTTTTCACGTTTTCTTTCTTTTCTGATTCCTTTTTCCTTCTTTTTTTCATTTTTGAATGATGAACTAACTATAATAATCAAGAACAAGTAGAAAATTAAAGATAAAGATTGATTTTAAAACCTAGGCTCTTATACCAAAGATGATACGTCAACAACCTAGAGTCAATGTCTAGATCACCTCCGTTTCAATAATTGTTCCCAATACCTAAATTCAATCAATCTAACACGACCCTTCGCCCCCCAAAATAGCAAGGAATTGGTAACAAAGAGTATAAAGATTGCAAGAATTGAATTAACGCCACAAGTTAGAACTTACTTGCTAAGTTGAATCAATCCTTAAAGTAAAACAAGCAAGAATCCGAATTCTCTCTGGAAGAAGACTTTCCAATTTTTATTCATGTCTAATCTTAGTCCAAATAGGATAAGGAAACAAGAAAACATAGAAGACTAACTTAAGAGGGGCAAATTGTGTTTTTAAACTAGGCCCACATGCTTGGTTCCTTAAAATAAAACATGCACGTGACTTTTTTAATGAATCACATGCACACTTAACACAAATCAGCCTATGACAAAGTCCAAAAGAAGTCCACACTCCCTTTACAAGATAAAATAAGCCCAAACCCATTGATTAAACTTTTGCTTGTGAAAATTGGATAAGTGTTAGCTCTCTTGGTTTGATACCTTCAATGTGCACACACACTTAGGCGTCTCCCTAAACTCTTCCCCAAACTTGAGAAACAAAACTTATTGAAGTTCTTGTGAAACAAAAGTTTAAGCATAAATATGAAATTATGCCTTGAGCTTGTTGGAGTGTGACCTTGTAATTGGACCCATTGGCATCCTCAAGTCTCCATTGTCTTGGTGAGTTGCATCAAGTTCCAATGCATTACTATATATATGACATGTGGCTTAGTTATACCTATCAGTAGGGTACACGCATTTGATATTGATTGGATGTTCATAATTGGTATGTAATACCTTGAGTCCACATGTATAACAAATTACAATATAGGGTGTAATTAGTGGATGTTCACAATCACCAAGTGGCTGGATTAATGTCTTTACATTAGTTGTATGAATGGTATCTCAAATGCAGTTGCTATACACCATAAATGTACTTTACAACTAATACCATACATAGAGACCATACTGATATGCTATTGTAAACCTAATAGCATATCATGGTATACTATATGTTTGGATCTTATAGTACAATCCTTAATTGCTATTAGTTGTAAAGTACATTTATAATATTAATGTACATTTTGGCAAGAACCTACCACACATTTAGTCAATTGTACATGAGCTAGGACTTCCAAATGGATTAAGGAGTTATATCACATTTAGTTATATCCAGTATCATGTAATAAATGAGATGTGTAGATATGCAATTGTATGATAACTGTACACATATCCTGATATACCTTTGGATAATAGACCATTACTCTTGGCATACCATATTATAAGCCATTATACTGGTGGGTGTAGGATATACTATTCCCTTGACCAGTATATTGGTACTAACCATATAACTTGCCATCTATGTATCAATGGCTATACCTACTAACAATAGTGGATGTAATAACTACCATATTGTAAGGGTATACCCCCTGTTTGTAGATACATAATAATATGTTAGAATGGTTTGGGTACTATTGCATAATTATACTAATATTGTTGCATACCCCTGGCATATAACCAGATGCTAGGGGTATTCAACAATATTAGTATAACTATGCAATATTAGTATAATTATGCTTACTCGTGCAAGTAATATAGGTTACCTTACAATACACTAACCTATATATATATGTGAGCACCCATACTATATAATGTATAGATAGTTGATATAAGGCCCCATTTATGACATACACAAATCGTGATGTTTAGTGGTATAGATGGGTTACCACCTGAGTCTATCTAACATATAACCACATTATACACTAAGTATAATACCCCAAGTTATCACACTACACCCATATACATGGCACAATGTTACAAATGTATTTTTATAGATATATACCTTTATAGACCATAATATATAGAATGGTTATATCCTAATATACATTCACATACTAGTATCCTAATTTACACAAGGGAAATAACCATATTGTGCATACAAGTAGGTACATATTAAGGTACCATATAATGTCTCGTGTAGCATACTAAATGTATATATATCTCTGTTAGACATATAGGGGTGTCTAACCATAGTCAGATAGTTAGTGGGGTACAATATACATTGGTATACCACTAAACATCATGATAGTCACATTACTAACTTATGCATATGTGCTCACTCAGGTACATTCCATATGCTCAGTCATCAAATACTGTTCCTGGCATGTGGTGCGCCTTAATGGTTATCCATGTACATTCCACACATCAAGGTTCATACTATTATTATCCATGTGGTCACACTTTATTATGGCCTTGTAGGTGTTAGTGGTAAATTATAGGTCACCTTGGGATAACTACTAGATCTTTTATGCATGTTGTATATAATAATATGTATATAGACTTGTACAGTGTATATAATATTAGTTCATGGATATATTTATATGTAATTATATGACATCCATTGGGTAATGTAATTGAATACATTACATATGAATGGTATACTATACACCTTTAGATTATATCATGTTAAAATAGTACAGATTATATTAACTCATCTTTGTTTATAGATCTCTATTACCATACCTACATTGCATTATAGTTTAACTAGGTATACCCATCAAATTAGTCAGAGGGTAGCCAGTATAATTGTGTCCATAAGATTGCCACTCCTCAATATAACCACTATATACACTGTCACTACATTTGAGATATTAGTTGTTTGTATAGTCATGCATATTATATGGCACTACATAATGGATAAGATTAATGTACAGTATACACATCGGTCAAATTAGGATATGAGATATGCATACACCCCATATGCATGTATATGACATTAATTATACTAGTGTATGTCATTTGGTATAACTCTTGTACCTAATGGTCTGTAAGGTATGTCATATAGTACTATACCCTAGGCATGTTTAGGATAAGTCCTAGCATTTACAATGTAGTTTGTGTCATACATTTCCAAATTAATAAATGTTTAGTTGACCCTGACGTGTGTGGTAGAATTCTACAATTGTAACAATTGGTACAACCTATGCATTACCCTATAGATAGGTTGGAGTGAATGGATACCATAGTTTCCATATGGTATATGCATACCATCCCAATCTCATATCCATTGTCTGACATACCATTTAGGTACATACAGAATATATGCAATGTAGATGGTAATTATACCATATGGCATATTACATGACACCCTACTATGTAACATATATCCTTTATACCTTTAGCCAACCCAGTGCTCGGATGTATACATCTGGTATTACATAATGTTCTAGTAATACTAGATGTATACATCCATATTAGGTATACCACTAACACAAGAGCCCATATCACTCCAAATAAAACTATACAATAATACCCTAAGTACCTCAATATGGTACCATGACATTGTAATAACTATTTGGTAACATTATTTCTATCTAACAATATCCAGTTTCCACTATATACACACTTAGAACTGATACCTAAGTATATATATAATGGGTGGTATTAGTGAGCATACATTTACAATAATATAGACAGTATATAGTGTTAATAACACCTACTGTTACCATTATAGGCAACCAACTGTAAATAACATGCCTTCAGGAATGATGACATGAGATACAATTCAGATGTGGTAATAGTAGGTGTTATTACATGACATACAGGTGTTAATATGGGATCATATACATAGTGCTCCTAAGACTATGGGTATTAGTAAGACCATATGTATCATACCAATACCCATAGTCTTAGGAGCACTATGTATATTAAACCCATTATGTGCCTCAACATGATACCACAATGGTACTATTTATATGCAGCTTATAAATATATGCATACATGTATTGTACCCTTGATAGATCATTGTGGACATAGGGTTGTCAATATGGTAGCCATTGATGTATACCTTAATGAATTGTATGGTACTGTCTAGTGGGTATACTATTCACAAGTACCATAAGTATTCTATATATCAATTTGACCTACCCCCATACCTTTGCATTATTAGATGCACCATATAATGCATGTAGGTCTACCTTGGTGTTATAAACAAATTGTGATAGTTTATTTGCACAAGTTGTCTGGTTCATTAGTTAAATGCTATATAATTAGTTTATGATGTATAGTGGTAATAGGGGCATTTGATACAACAACCTAGAGTTAATGTCTATATCACCTCAGTGTCAATGATTGTTTCCAACACCTAAATTCAATCAATCTAACATGACCCTTCACCCCTAAAACAACAAGGAATTGGTAACAAAGAGTATAAAGATTGCAAAAATTGAATTAACGCCACAAGTTAGAACTTACTTGAAAAGTTGAATCAATCCTTAAGGTAAAACAAGCAAGAATCCGAATTCTCTCTTGAATAAGACTTTCCAAATTTTTTTATTCACGTCCCATCTAAAGTTCACATATAAAGCAGGGGTTTAAGTACCCTCGTGCAATACCAACCCTAATAAAGATAACCTAAAAACCCTAAAGAAAGCCTAAAACATCTAGAAAGGCTTTCTTGAAACAAATCTGCCCAAAAACAAATCCCACGTGGATTTGGGCTTCAAAATTAATTAAACTTGCCTAATCTTAGTCTAAATAGGATAAGGAAACAAGAAAACATAACAGACTAACTTAAGAGGGGCAAATTGTGTTTTTAAACTAGGCCCACATGCTTGATTCCTTAAAATAAAACATGCACATGACTTTTTTTAATGAAGCACATGCACACTTAACACAAATCATCCCATGAAAAAGTCCAAAAGAATTCCACGAGGCCTTTATAAGATAAAATAAACCCAAACCCATTGATTAGACTTGTTCTTGTGAAAATTAGCTAAGTGTTAGCCCTCTTGGTTTGATACCTCCAATGTGCGCACACACTTAGGCGTCTCCCTAAGCTCTTCCTCAAGCTTGATCAACAAAACTTCTTGAAGTTCTTGTGAAACAAAAGCTTGTGCATAAATTTGAAATTCTGCCTCAAGCTTATTAGAGCGTGACCTTGTAACTGGACCCATTGGCATCCTCAAGTCTCCCTTGCCTTGGTGAGTTGCATCAGCATCAGTTACCAATGCATTGGAACATGTGTAAAGATGTTAGAATTTAGTAACACCTAAATTCGACATTTAGTTATATTAAACATTGGCAATATACTACCCATATAGCCATGATATATTTATATTAAACATGTCAAGTCCTTTAGAATATCATATGTATATTAAAACTAATATGTGCCGAGCCCATGATATACCATGTATCATATGGGTAGCTAGAACAAGCCCAATATGATGTGGATGCTAATACCCGTTACAATGTCATGGTATAATAGTATAAATATATAACTAAGTCATATATTGATACTATTATAGCTGGGATGATACCATACTATTGTATTATCATGGATATATGTATACTAGCTTCAAGTGTATTATTCCCATACCAACTACATTTCATAAGAACTATCAATGGTCCCACCCTGAGTCTATGTAACAACTTGCAAAGGGAGTTTCTCTAAGATAGGTATGGGTATTAAGTTAGTATGATATTAGCATATTCAAACTTACATAGTCATACCACACTCATTACCTAAATCCCAGTGTCATACCATGCTCATTATGGATGGTTGCCAAGTCCATACTATATGGATCAACTTTTAGTATGGCCAATGGTACACTTACTTGAGCCATATACTTGGAAGTTTATAACATACCCGTTATTACATCCATTCACACAAGGGATACCTTTGATGTATATTATAGGTCATATGGACCTGGCATGTATCCTACATATACCAAATCCCCTACCTTGTACCGTGGATATAATATATACCTAGTATACATGAACAGGTATTATGCCCATGCTTGGGGATAGTATTGTACCAATGTTGATCACCCATGTATCACCGTTAGTACAACTTATGGACATATAACACAATGTATGTCACATACCATAGACATGTTATTGTATAATTATGTAACATAAAGTTATAATGTGTAACATGAATGGATATATTCCATCTAACTAAATTTTGGTGTATATAGAAAGTGTGGAGATATTATGTACCCTGTATAGGTGGTCACATTGGTGGTATAATGGGTATAACCCGTCCTTAATATTACGTTGGTACTAGATAGCAACCCTCTATTCAACCACATTAGATGGGCCCACTATAATCTCTTGACCATAGACATAGATGGGCCATGTGGATGGACTATAATTATAATTATAGTGGTCATCCCTAGAGATATGCATAATATCTCCAAGTATTCCACAAGGAGAGGTTTCCATATACCAATTACGGAGAGACCTAATGTACCCAACTAGTTGATTTGTATCACTTGTATTGGGTAATATCATTCATGTGCGCCAATGGATATTGGTGATGGTATCACACATATCAACCTCATTTGGGTGTCAATTAATGGAGGTAAATCACTATTTTATCTTATATCGTGTATGCAAGGAATTAGTTACTGAATAATAATAGTATGGTATCCCTCCATTGGATCGTGTACATCAGATAACATAGTTACCCAATGTAGGTATAAGAAATATGTATTGTATGTGTATACAATAACCCATGACAAATGCATACATTGGGTAACATTGAGGTTGTGTATGTTATACAAATTTTGATGTATAATAATGGGTACAAGCAAGTATGTTTATTTTGTGTGTAACACTTTTCGTAATATGGACATATATATCCAAATGTACTGGGTAATGTTAGCACACAACCTATATTGACTATACCTATCATAGTAACTTATCTAGAATTTATCTATGGATATAGTAACTTAACTATGGTATAATAATATGAAGTGTTGTATGTACTACTATTAGCTTGTGATGGATGTGGTCTAGTGGGTGTAGTGATTATATGTTTGTATGGGATGTTACTATTATATGGTACCCACATATTAGTTGTGGATAATATGTGCTTAAATATTATATGTGGATGGAAATGGTATATATAGGGTACACCAGAGGGTTATTACCATATGACATACCCCATTACATAGATGTCATGGAATTATATACGTTATGCCATAGCTGTTATATGGACATTGGTATGGATATATAGGTATCTATATATCATTTTGCAAAATAAATAATTATATAACATTACTGGTGCAACCAGAGTATTGTAACCAATAGTGAGAATAATATATTTTGGTAACGTATGTGGACTAATTGTAATGAAGTAGTTAAGATGTATGTGGCTTACATGAGTTTTAGATAACACACATGGTCTCCTATATTATAATGTGGTATGATATACCATTTACATAACATATTCCAGACAAGTATGTTACCATCATACTTATAGAATGTGTCATGCCTATTATTTACGTTACCAACATTGTCTAATAGATAACAGTTTCACGCCCACATTATAGGGATAACACCCATTATGTGGTGAATGAGGACATAACACATTAGATAGTTAAGGGTATCTCCATATACACACTATTACATAATAATGGTTGAAGGTATCTACCATTAATTCATGAGTGATGTTGTCTATATTGGCATACCATTAGGTATTATAGAGATAGCGTAACATCCATATAATACATAGTCTATATAAGTCACTAGTAGTCAACACATAATCACTCCAAGGCATGTGCTAATTGTAAAACAACATACATTCTTCGTTATACCATAGAAGTCAGTGATATGGTCCATCATATACAATAAGAAGCTACCATATGTTCTTCCCTAATGCATCTGTTAATAAACTTATATCAATGTTACAGATCGTGGGCCACATCCGAGCCTTCTATCACTAGGTTGTACATTAAGTGATACAACCAGCCTTGGCAAGGATGGCAAGGAGGTTCAACGCTACAACACTACTCAACAAGACAAGCTTTCTATGTCTAGTGGACCAGTTACAAGGCAGCAAGCTTTAAAGCTCAAGCAAGCTATGCAAGGATTTGTTCAAGGCTCACATCTCAAATTCATGATGAGGCCAATACATCCATGGAGGAACACCAAGGAATGCCAAAGCTTGTAATTTTTCTAAGGGAGTCGTGAAGAGGCTAGTACTTAGTCAATTTTGAAGACAAGCTTAATATCTCTTATAAAAGGGATGATTGTGTTATTTGGGCTTGTAATTTTGGTGTTTTTATTTAGTTTAACTTTTGAACTTGTTTTATGGGCTGTTTGTATTAAGCCCATTGTTTGTTTTTATTTAGTTTAAGATTTGAACTTGTTTTATGGGCTGATTGTTTTAAACCCATTGTTTTGCTTTAGAAGTTTAGGTCATCTTATTTAAATAGAATAAGATGAGAGCTGTAAGCCCACTTTGGCATCATTGATTAGTAAAAGTTCTAGAATTTGGATTTCTTCAAGAGAGGTGTGATTGCCTTCTTGATTACTTCAAGAAATTAATTTGAAAAAACAAGTAAGTACTTGTAACATGAATTACTTTCTGATTTCTTTGGGATTGGGTCTCAATTCATGAAATTAGGGTTTGATCTAGTATGTTCTTGGGATAGAAAGTTGGGGTAATGAACCAATAGAATTAGGGGGTTTCAAGAACTCAGATTTCTTGAGGTTTCCGTATCATCTTAGTATCAGAGCTTTGGCTTAATTATATTGAACTCATACTATCTTTTTATGCTTTCTTGTTTGTTTCTTTGAAAATTTCGTTTCTTTTTGGTTGTGACAAATATGATCTTTCACGTTCTTTTGTGTCTTTTTGTTCTTTTTTCTGAGTTCGTGTTCTTGTTTTCTTTTAGTGAATCTTTGCTTTCTTGATCTTCAGACCTAAATAAAAAATAAAAAAAGAAAATATGAAAAAAAAGGAATTAGAAAAGAACGAAAACGCAAAAAGCAAAAAAAGAAGAAAAACCATAAAAGAAAGAAATCATGAAAAAACAAAAAAGAAAGAAAAAGGAATCAAAAAAAAGAAATCGTGTAAAACACAAAAGAAAGAGAAATTTTCAGATTGATCAAGATAGTTTTCTTTGAGTCATACATGCAATTCTTGTCAATCCAGAATTGGACAATCATTTCTTTTGCATAGATTCAGGTTGTAAACTCAAATTAGTCTAATTTGTGTGCAAGAATCATTAAAACACATTGAATTACCTATCTTTCAATTTGGGGCATATTTGAACTTATTCCTCTAATTTCCAGGTTTTTGGGGTGAGTTTAGTTATAATTGGTGTGTCTTTTCTTGTTACTTTGTTTAATTTCTTGTTTGCGCCTATCTTTGCCTCTAAGACAATGAATTGGAAAATTTTGCACTCATATTGTTCAATTACTTATAAGAATCATTGCATAAATTTGTTGCTGTCCATTCATTATATTTGCTTCTAGCTTTTTTTAGTTCATTTCGTTTCCTTGTTAGGATTTATCTTGTTCTTTTCTAACTAATTTGTGTTGTTTTCTATTTGCTTGTTATTACTTGAATTGGTTTCTAAAGAGTAATCTTCAAGGCATCACTTGATAGATAAAAGTCAAGAGAGGGTGAGCCTATCTAGTGAAAAGCCAAATAATTTGTGTGAAACACAAGTGG
This sequence comes from Erythroxylum domingense, assembly GCA_025594535.1. NCBI lineage: Eukaryota > Viridiplantae > Streptophyta > Magnoliopsida > Malpighiales > Erythroxylaceae > Erythroxylum > Erythroxylum domingense. Next base: position 2,886,451 of record JANQBM010000002.1, on the reverse strand, counting down.
TAATTTTTTTTTCTAGAATAAAACACGTGAGGGAGTGCTAGTGAGGTGCTTTCTAACATTTTCTTACAGGTTTTAACGTGTCTAATGAAAGTGATAATAGTGCAATGAAGAAAGATCAAGGGAATCCAACATATCAGAATTTCACTTTGCAAGTCATGTATCGTCAATTTGAGAGGCTCAATTCGAGGTTTGATGATATGGAAGAAACGTTTGAGTGATTAAAGGAGGAATCACAATCTACTAGTAGAGGAGATTCGGGAAATAGAAAGAGATGCTATTACACTGATCCGAAATACATACAATTATGAAGAGTATGATGATTTTGATAAGGATGAGTGGTGTAGGGAAAGAAATCAAGACATAGGTGGAGATATGGTAGGGGTAGATTTAGAGGTGGTAATATAGCAAGGAATGAAAGAGGAAGGGAAGAAGAAGTAGAAAGAGTGGACAAGAATATTGGTAGCATCAAGATAAAGATACCTTATTTTCAAGGGAAAAATGATGCATATGCCTATCTAGAGTGGGAAAGAAAAGTAGAGATGCTATTTGCTTGCCACAACTACTCATAAAAGAAAAAGGTGAAGTTGGCGGCAATTGAATTCTCGCACTATGTTTCTGTTTAGTGGGATCAGTTGCTATTGAGTAGAAGAGTTAATGAAAGGCCTGTTGAGACATCGGAAGAAATGAAGGCCATAATGAAGAAACGCTTTATGCCTAGCTATTACTATAAGGAGTTGCACCAAAGTCTCCAGTCTTTGACACAAGGTACTAAAAGCGTGGAGGGCTATCATAACGAGATGGAAATAGCCATAATCAGGGCTAATATTGAATAGGATAGGGAGGCCACTATGGTAAGGTTTCTTGCTGGTTTGAACAAAGATATAGCCGATGTGGTGGAGTTACATCATTACATGGAAATTGAGAAAATGGTTAATATGGCCATAAAGATCGAAAGGCAATTGAAGAGTAAGGGCTCTAACAAGGCATACAATTCTGATTCTTCAAGTTCATGGAGTTCCAAATGGCCTAAGAAGGAAGAGAGGGAAAGTCCAATGACTACAAGGACAAGTCCAAAGACAAGGGGATAACCTCTAAAGGTAATAATTCTAACCCTAATGCTATTAATACACCTTCTAAGCATAGAGATATCAAATGTTTCAAATGTTTGGGATATGGTCATATAGCTTCTTAATGCCCAAATAGAAAAATTATGCTTTTTGAGGGATGATGGGGAAATTTACTCTCAAGAGAGTGAAGATGAAGAAATGCCGCCATTAGAGGATTGTAGTGATGTGGAGGTGGAAAACCTGTCCAAGCCAAAGCCTTTGTGGTTAGGCATGCTATTAATGTGGGATAAGCAAAGAGAAAACATCTTCCATATACATTGCTTGACAAATGGTAAGATGTGTAGTATGATTATAGATGGAGGAAGTTGCACCAATGTAGCTAGTATAGTTTTGGTGGAGAAGTTAAGGCTACCTATTATCAAACATCCTAGCCCATACAAGCTACAATGGTGATACGAGAAGCCATGGCAGCAATGAAGATCAAGGTGCCATACGCCAAGACAAGCTTACTTTGCCAAGCGGACCTATTACAAGGCAACTTACAGCAAGGCTTAAACAAGTACTTCAAGGGTTTGTTCAAAGTCACATTACATCTCACCTTAATGACAAAGCTGAACCATCCATGGAGAATTCAAGTGGAGTAGTCAAGCTTGTGATTCTTCTAGAGAGGACCTGTGGAGGGCCTAATACTTAGCAAAATTTCAAGACAAGTTCAATTATTCTTATAATCTTAATTGAATAATTGGGCTTGTTATTTATCCTTTATTTATTAGGGCCAAAAGACATGTTATGGATCTGATATTTATTTGTAAGCTTGCCTTAGTTTATTTTACGCCTCCATTAGGTCCATTCCCCCTAGGTTTATTTAAGTTATTTTGGTCTTATTTAAGTTAGTTTAGGCTAATCCTAAGTGGATTAGGATCAGATTACGTTATTGGGCTATAACTCCTAAACTAGTTAGGATTAGGCTTGTTTTTAGCATTAAATGGGTTTGTAACCTAT
>JANQBM010000002.1:2780539-2805307 GCA_025594535.1 Erythroxylum domingense | reverse complement strand
TAATCACGTACTAGGAAAGGGCACGTACCAGATAGGACTTGTATATTAGGCCAAATCGGTACTAAATTTGTCTGAAGGTGAGTGACGTGGCGAGTAAGAAGGAAGCAGGGGCCCTTTTTAAAGGCTTGAAGGTGATTTGAAGCCCTTTTTAACGGACCTAACTGCAGCATATTTGAAAATCCGTTACGACGTCAACAGCAAATGACAGCTAGGGGGCATTCACCCGGAACGAAAAATCTTGCCTCGAGTTCCAAGGAGAATCATAACCTTGGGATTCGCACATATCAATGAGTCTTCAGGGACCCATCCACATGATTTTCCGCTGCACACATCTAGGGCGGGCCTACGCGGCTTCGTCTTGTAGTTAGTACACTGGATTTTCCTGATCCTGGTTGGAGGCAGGAATAGGAATAGGAGCGTGTGGGTATGGTATATCATCGTCACCACCATTATCGTACTGTCCTCTTCTTTTGTCGTTTTCTCTCGTTCTTTTACTTGCTTTATTTACTAGCACTTCAATTATTTGGTTTTTGCTTCCCTGCGAGGTCGCAAATTGGAACCACCTGATATTAGTCTTACCTGCAATCCCTGGTGGAAATTGGAAGACGATATTTGATATTTGGAATGTCTTCACTGCTTTTAAAATATAAAGGATTTCCCATGGGGGGCCCTTGAGTTTTTGGATGGATATCAAATTTCAAAACTCTTGTCTAGTTTCATACGTATCTAAAACCTAAATCAGGAATTGTCGGACTGTTCAATGATTTTGTTGCTGCATGTATTCGGTGGTTGTGACATTGAATTCTTCCATGGTTTATTGGTTTTAGAACAATCTGGATCAGTTATATTGCAATATTGGTAGTTTGGTGACAAGACAGGACGAAGAGGGGGCGGCGGAGAACAAAATCAATAAGTAAATAACAATAAAATGACAAATCGTGATTCTCATGGTTTTTTTTAATACAAAATTTGACTGGGTATTAATAAAAATAGTCCCCAAAAAAATTGTGATAAGGGCCCATGTAAAGATTTGACTACTCAGCAAAAGGTCAGAATCAGGTGATGGAATGGAACCCCTCTCTTAATCCAACTTGTTGATGTAATCCTTAATTTGTCTCCACTAATCATTCTCTTAATGGTTATTAATGTTGTCTCTTTCTTGAAGCATACATCTTCATCCTCGGTAGCTTTCTTTTATATTAATCAATCACCAAGTGGGTTACAACTAACAAAGCGCTTATTGTCAAATACCTGGGGTAGCTAAACACTAAACAGGTTTTTAAGTGCTTGAATTGCTGCAATCAACCAAAGTCTATGGGACGTCTCTATCATAAATAATCAATAGCTAATATATATAGAGATGCAGCTTAATTAATGGGGGATTATACACTAATCTCTGGTTTAGATTTCCTCAATTGGTGGTGATTGCTGCACTCTTGAACCCACTTGCCACCAACGGCATTGAAGGGTCAAATGATGGACAATAATTGCTGAGGTTGACCAATTGCAGATAAAACCAGGATTTGGGAAGTGAACGACAAGGACCAAGCATGGATTCTGTTTGGTAGATATAAACATGGCTTATTCGTTGGGCTAAGCTGATGTTTCTATTTTTCCCTAAAATCGGTTCATGTTCCAAACACTACTAAAGTACTATAACTACATGCCGTGTAAAAATAATGGATCAAGGGACACTCGTCAAACTCTAAGGCCTTATAAATTAATCATCAGCAATTTTTTGGCCAATTGAGAATTGTTTAAATGTATGATCATGTCAAACTATTAATAATCATGTTTACTAATTAACTTATTAATCTGGTGGATTAAATCTAATCCGTTATTTTTGAAAATGCTTATACGAGGAGCGTTTTGCTCTAACTGTTGAGAAATTAAAAGACAAAAAGATAATTGTACCTAAAAATTATTACAAATTACTCAAACTGCCATTATAGTTAAACAATTAAAAAACCTACTTATAAGTGTCAAACAATTAAAAAAAATACTTGAGTGTCTAGAAATTCACCTTAACAATAGGTTATTAGTTTAACAAAATATAGGAAAAATAAGCATTATTGCAACTAAGTTATCAAAAAATAAGCATGACTTAAATAAATTAATATACTAGAAAAATGAACTTCAACTTAATTAATATGAAAAAAGACCGCAGCAGCAACAGCAGCAGTAATAATAATAATAATAATAATAATAATAATAATAATTATTATTATTATTATTATTATTATTATTATTATTATTATTATTTATTGTTGTTGTTATTGTTATATGTTTTATGCTTTCATTACAGTTATAAACTTAATTTTTTTGAAATTAAATATATAAAATCTAAATTTTGTTGATAATATTTGAAAAAAAAACTAAGATATAATACTCATATCCTTATCAGTTAGTTAAATCAGCTGATATAATCTGTTGTCAGCTAATTATTGATAGAATCAGCTAACAATTAATGCAATTCGCTAATTGCCAAATAATTAGCTGTTTGATATAATCAAGCAGATAATACCCTCCAAAACACCAAAAAATGGTTGAAACGCTATCTACTCAACAGGGCTTAAGTCTCATCCATACTTTATACAATGATTTAAGTCCTAGTTTCCCATCTTTGTAGAGTCCTAAAAACACAGGTGTTAACTAAAGAGTTGTTTGGTTCCACTTTTATCTTTCTATTGTGGTTTTTGGCTTTTAGTTTTAGTTTTTTGTTTTTTACTTCTGTTTTTTTAATTAAAAAATTTGTTTAGATGAGATTTCTTATATAAAAACTGAAAACAAAAACATATTTGACTTTATTATCTTGTTTCTATTTTTTAATTATAAACTTATATTCATTATTTTTAATATAATATATATTAACATATTTGTACTTTTACAAGCATCTCATAGGAATTTTGGGTATTAAATCATTGATTTATAAATGATTTACTTAAAACATGTAATTTATAGTAGAATTATGTTATTATTGAAAATAACATAGAAGCAACCTACAATTTCATTACTACATTCGTTTATCAATAGAAAATGGAAAAGTGTATTTTAGGAGTGTGATTTTTGCTATTATTTAACAAATTGATAAAGCTACATTACATACACCAATTGAATTAATTGAAAAGGGACTGTATGCCTTGTTAGAGATGGAAGATGTCCATCAAGAATTCTACTTTATGTTGATATACTGTGCATGTCACATTGCGGAAGAAAAATACAACAATCCTAGAAAATAAATAGTATTAAGAAATCAAAACTATAGAAATGGATGATCATTATCTCATCGGTTGTCACACTTCCATCTTGAGTTTAACCTAGATATAACCTTCTGCAAATATTATTTATAGGAAACAAACAACTAGAGAAGAAACAGAGTTGAATACGAGCAAAGCATAAGTAATATAGTAATGGTAGAACTTTTTCACCTAATTTCATTTTCCATTGAACTTTGTATCCTCTCTGCATTCCCACAAACCAAAAACATAGGAAAATAATAAACCAAAATTGCAGAATAACAAACAAGTGGAAATGTAGAAATGCAGATAGACGATAAACTAGGAAAATCAGTAACATAAAAACACAGAAATCGAAAAACCAAAGACATAAAAACCAAAAGAATAGAAATGCAGAAACGTAAAAGCCAAAAAAACTATAAGGCCTTGTTTGGTTAGCATGGATTCTTGCTTGGGAAAGTAACTTTTTTCCTAAAATTTATATTATCACGTTTGGTTCTTTTTTTTTTTAGTAGTCAAGAAAGTAAAAGCTTTCCCATTCTAGGAAAAGTAGTAGCACTTTAATTGGATTCTAAATCTTATCACCGCCTTGGTATTTAGATTACTTTCCTCAGGAATTTAATCTAAAAAATAAGCTAGCCAATTTAACAATTTCTTCTCTCTCAACTCTACGACAGCTCTTTTGTAAAATTCTACCTCCTTGCGATAAATAGTAACATCAAAGTGTAACTGCTATATTTTAATGTTACTAAACATCAATTTCAAAAAAAAATCAGAGTTGATAAGGAAAAAAACATTAGATATTTTTTCTTCCATTTATTGCCCACTTGAGAAAAAGAGTGAGCTTGATATGGTCTTTGCTTGAAGCAATCGAGAGACATTATTGGTGGTGATATTGCCACTGTTACTTAGGATGACGAATGAGGTTCAGAATCCTGAGGAGACCCTGAGCAATTTTCCAAGAAAAACATTTCAGATAAGAATTAAGCAAGAACCTGAAACCGACAGACAACCTAACTCACTTAAGACGTTCTCGGTATAACAAGTACGAGCATTCTCCAACTAGGATTTGTAGTTTTCTTGATTCATCTGGTGGGATTTTCTCCTTCGACGATTATGATCAGCTAAGCGTCTTCTGCAACTTCGTTTTCCATTATCGAACTCAGGAAGTAAATGGAACTTGAAGGGATATAATTGGAAACATAAGTCAAAATTAAATTATATTCCATGAAATACTGTTGTGTGTTAAGCACTATAATAAGAATCCACTCAACTTTCCTATTAGAATTTTTATAAGTATCCAAACATGTGAATATTTTTACTTTCCATAGATTTTTTTTCAGAGAAATTAGATTCCAAATTCACTTTACTTTCTTGCCAACCAAATGGGCCATGTAGAAATGTACAAACAATTGGAAATGCAGAAATGCAGATAGACGATAAACTAGGAAAACCAATAAAGTAAAAATGCAGAAATAAAAAAACCACAGACATTGAAACCAAAAGAACATAAATGCAGAAACGTAAAAGCCAAAAAAACCATAAATGAAAAAAATGCAGGAAAATAGCAAACCAAAAATGCAGAAAAATAATAAACCAAGAAAACTAGAAACGCAGAAAAATCAGACGTAGATGGAAAATAAGAAATCAGGACAACAAAAAACCAGGAAAACCAGAAAGAATAAACACAATATAATCAGAAAAATATTAAATCAGTTTTGAAAACTCACATGGTGAAAAGCCTAAGCTTAATTTAGCTTTTTGCGTAAATAAAAAAGGGGAAAGTTAGCAAAAAAAATTTTTTTTTAGAAGAATAACAAATTTGGAAAAAATATCTTACATTACGAGGAAAAAATTCACAAGAACAAGAAGGATGGAGAGAGAGAAGAGATGAGTTAGGTATGTAAAAGAGAAGAGAAGAACAAAGAAGCAAGAGGGAGAGAAGAGTTGAGTTTGAATGTAAGAGAGAAAAGATTTCTACACCGAAGGAAGTTTATAAGAGAGAGAAAATTTTGGGGCATATTAGGCCCTCAAATCGACCCACATAAATAGATGGCTAAGATTCAATGGGACAGAGAAGGAACAGAGGAAGGGGGACAGAGGATTTGAGGGCCTAATATGCTCCGAAACATAAATGAATGACTAAGATTTAAAGGGACAGGGGAAGGGGGACAGAGGATCACGTCCAGGGGCAGACCTACGTTAGAACATGGGGTTGCATATACAACCCCACTCAAAATAAAATGAAAGAAAATACCCATATTCCAGCCTCAACGCTGAGAGTCGAACCCATTACCTATTACTTAGGAAGTAAACATTCTATCACTGCACTAGAGAACTCATTATACTTTTTATTCTGTTGTTTTAATACTTGTACTTACCTTCAGCAATGAATGTAGAAAACAAAAATTGAAAACCTAAGTTACCGTAACCCAACCCAACTCCTTCCCCATTCTGTTCTGCCGAACTCTTCGTCTTCAACCCCCTCTCTTTCTTCATTCTTCACTTCACTCTTCAACATCAATTCCAAACCCTCTCCATTTGTGCATTTACCTTCCAAGTTATACTTTACTTATGGATGTGAATCTAGAACTTAGTTTAAGTATGCCTTGTAATACATTTTCAGTTAAACTGCGCAACCCCATCCTTCAAATCCTGGGTCCGCCCCTGATCACGTCCCATATATTAGACGGACTACCAACACCCACCTGGAGTCATAAGCATTTAAATCGTGTAAGATTTTCTAATTATAATAACAATTATTGGTTTGAATTTCAAATGACTTTTAGTATATTAATTTTGAAATACTTTTTAAAATTTTATTTTAAAGAAAATCATCATCCTAAATTTTAAATATGAATTCTTAATTATTATAAAACATTCCTTAATTAAATTATATTTTTATTATGAGATTTTAATTGTTATTGTAATTCTCTTTGTCTTTGTGAGATAGAATGCCACATGTCAAATTTAAAAGTCCTTGGTACATGATGCATCTTAATAAATTTAAGAAAATTAGGCTTGTGCGGATGAATGTTTTGTAGCTACTGCAATTCATACAAGAAAAAAAAATGTTATATGGCAATTATATAATTTAACAAAATAATAATATTAATGTAAAAATTAATTAAAATTATTATTAAATAATTATATTTATTATATTGTGAAAATTATGGGCTATAAACATCCACTAGCCGTAAGAAATGACAATGGGCTAGTCTCGAGTAGAATTTTAATCAAGCTTAGTTCGAAGTTTGATTTAACCTTAGATTTTGAGCCTAAGTTTAAGTTGCCAGAGTCCAATCATGTTTCGATTAAATTTATTTTAAAAAATTAAAAATTGAAAATAATGATATTTTATATGAAAGTTTCAAATTATAGACTGTGTCAATCGAGCAGTCCAAATTTAAAACTTAAATTTTTTATAAAAAATTTAAATTTAACTTAAATATGATGAATTGGAAGTTGAATTCGTGAATTTCAGAGCTAACTAACTGACATTTGGTTAAGCTATTACTAACTTACCGCGACCTGATACTCGTACAAAGTGTTGTTCAATTACAAAGTCATCTCTTTTTTACACTGGCACTTGCTCATTTTATTTCAAAAGCAAGCTGTTTGGCCTTTATTTTGATTAAAGGTTAACACGTAGCCCTTTGTTTCAGTTTGCGAGCGTGCCAGGAATTTAAAGTATTTTCAAACTAAAGAAATAAGGAAAAAAGATTGCGCCTCGTAATCTGACTTAAATTAAAATGACTGTGTATTGCTAGAAAAGGGACAAAAATCTAACAGAAAGAACTTTGCTTTATTAGTAAACAATTCGGCAAAACGCAATGACTAAAAAATTGAAAATTTGCTGAGAACAATTGAGAAGGAAAGGACTAGGCTAGGAAAAAATAAAAGATTGCCGAAAATAATAAGCTAAAGAATTCAAAGATTTGCTGGGATGCCAGGCTTTTGATATGTTAGAGGTTGGAGAGCCTTCTTTCTACTTCAAAACTTCTATTTATAGCCAACGATGATGAGTGTCCTACTGCAATTCAACTTGTAATCCTGATAAAATTTTATCTTTCTAGATAAAGATAAAGATTTGGATAAAACTTTATCCTATCAGATAGAGATAAGATACCAGATAGAGATAAAATTTGGATAAAACTTTATACTTATCTTCTCATTATCTTGGAGTTTAAGACTTCCACTCCAACTCCAACTCTACTACATCCTTCTCTGCTAGACACTGAAATCTGGTAGGCCAAGATCAATTGACTACTTTTGGACCTAGAACCATGGACTTTCCTTTGGATTTTGGATTTTCGGCCAAAAACAGTAAAAATAAGCCGAACCCATTTTTCAGTGTAAACAATTGCCCCCTGCACCATTAGGCTTATAAATATAAGCCTTATGGTGGCCCTTGACTTATTTAGAAAACAATTTAGCTAATGTCTTTTCCTAGAGTAGCTTTTGTTATCATCAACCTCCATGCTCCTCTGATGTACCAAAAATTTGAGAAAATTTTAAGCTCTGACTCTAAAAACACACTTTAACGGATTGAGCTTGAGCTGGTGTCTCCTTGGTCTCTCAAATCCTTGCCTAAGATGCTCTACATAGTCACACTATTTTTTAGTCTTGATAACCACGTCATCGATGTAGACTTCCACAATTTTCCCAATGTGCCCACCGATGTATGTTACTTTAGGATCCTCGGCAGTATTCAAGTTGATTTCTTCCAGAGGGTCCTTTACTTGAAGTCTCTCATCTTCCATTTTGGGTGGCGCGACTTGTAGCTCCTCCAAACTTATTTCATCTCTTACTATTTTTGGGATTTCTCTTTCATAAACTAACTCTATTCCGAACATCTCGATTTCATAATTGACTACTAACTATTTCCTAGCCTGCTGCAAAACTACTTCCTGGATGGCTCGTGCAGCTATTGACCACCCCTCTTTACTTCCTTAAGCAGTCATTGGCCTGACTGGCCAACATCTTCTTCCATCGGCCTAAAGGGCCTGATGCTTTTATTCTTCTCACTAGCACCAGTTGCTTGAAGTATCAAATGCTTGTCCTTGACGAATTTCATCAACGTAGGCCTGCCCTCTTTGTCCAAACCTTCAAAAGTAATTGGCATGGTATCTCCATGGTAATAGCAAGCATCCACCAAATTGACTTTAGCGCTGAAAGGATTATTGTCTACCTTAACCATTTCCACGTTGTCGCCATGCCAGAACAATAAAAATTGGTGGAGGGAAGACGGCATACACATGTTTGCGTGAATCTAGTCTCTGCCCAAAAGCAACTTGTAACTTGCGTTAGTGATGATTATGAAGAAAGCAGACACACACGTCTTACTCCCCACTCTTATTTGTAGCGGAATTACTCCTAATATTTTTGCGACGTCCCCAGTCACCGCAGTCACCACTAAGTCTGTAGCAATGATGTCCTCTTCTCTTTTCCCAAGTCCTAATAGCACTTTCAAGGGAATCACGTTTACAGCTACTCCATTGTCCACGAAAACTCTTTTCAGTGGCTTTCCATCAACACAAGCTCGTATGTACAGTGGCTTAGTGTGATTCACTGTTAACGGCTTGTCAAACATCAGAGCTTTGCTCTCTTCGGTGTCCTGTGTCTTCTCTGGGGATTTCTCCACTGGACTTTGTTCTTCTTCTACAGCCGCAACTTTTCCTTCATCTCTTGGCCTGTCTTTTACCTCGTCATCAGGATCAACACGGCGAAAAATAGCTGGTAATAATACTGAAGGGGATCCCAGGGAAAAAACAGGGACATCACCGACGTTGAAGTAACCTTCCTCCTGGTCCTCAATAGTACCATCCTTTGTAGCCTTCCTTCTGAATTTGTTCCTCTGAATTTCTCCTGCACAGCGCTCAACCATCTGTCTGGTCATGTTGGCCAACTCCTTCCCTTTATCAAACATCTTTTGTTTTTCCACTAAGTGAGCCTGAGTTTGAGTTTGAAGTTTTATTTCCAGTCCCTCTTCTTCCTGGAATAATCTCTCAGTCAACTTCTTACGTTGCCACCTTCTTTTCCTCGTTTTTGCGTTTTTCTGAGTAGCAGTAAGTATTTCCTTTTTATCTCTCCTTTTTCTTTCAACCCGAATCCACTCTCCAGCTTTCTTGGGCATCAATGGCTTAACAAAATTCGGGTGACCACCAGTGCTGATGACCACCTGGTCATCGGCTTCACTGTTATTTTCTGTGACCTGGTCACCAATCCTTTACAGTGCACCGACTCTCTCCTGACTTTTAGAGGCAGTGGTCAGGTTGTCTTTCTTTTTCCACATGTTCCACCCTTTCGGTCTCCAAACTTGATTCGTATGCTTCTGGCTCCTTTTTTGGTTGAGCCCATTCCTTATGTCAACACCGGCTAAGTTCACTGACCCCATCGGGAATAGATTTTTGTCAATAAGCATTACCTCTTTTGAGAACTTGAGAATTTTCTTGTTGATGCGATCCCGAATCACGTTCATGAAAGCCCAGCAAATGTTGGTGGAATGAGTCCATGCGTTATAATATTTACAGTAGTCTTTTGCCTTCATCTCCTCCTTGGTAGGTAAAACATGATCTATCGTCTGAGTGTTTTGCCCATACATCGCCTGGCCTATAGTCACCGGCTGCTGAACAGCCTGCTGACTTGTACTCCTTGAGAGCACCTGCATCTGATTGGTCACCAGATTCCCATTGCCCTCTGAGCTCATTCCCTCTTCATAGAGGTAAGGTTGAGTCGCTGGTCCAGTGTGGCTGTGGAACTGAACAGGGGTCCTGTGGTTGATAGACACCGAAGGAAGGGCAGCAATCGGTGTCTCATCCCTTCTGTGCAGTGGCTGGTAGTGGTCACCGACTGTTTTTCCTTGTTGGGGCTGTTAACCCTGGTGGATTGCCCCCCGAGCATCTTTACGAGAGAAGTTTCTCCCAACTTGGTCACCTTAACTGACGACCCTTCACCCCCAATTGGAGTGACCGTGAGCGTCACTAACTAATTTTCTGCGGCCACTGGTAACTTGCTGGCCTGCAATTTAGTTTGACGCAGTGTCTTGATTAACTCTTCTCCGCCTATGCCTTTGTCTTTTTCTGGCATGGAAGATCTGCTGATCGCTGCTAAAAGCTCCTTTTGGTTACTCCCCATAGTGTTCAAGAGAGTTGTCGATTTTTCTATGGCCTCCAGAACCTTTATTAAAAGGATCTCAATGTTGCTTGCTTGACTTAACTCAACGGATTGAGGTTGGTTTTCCTGCGTTGCTGTTGCAATGTTTTCCACGTCATCACCTCGATTGATGGAAATGTCAGTACTCTTGCTAGATCTTGTTTTCTTCATTGCGTGGTCCCACCGAGCAGGCCAAAAATATGTTTGGCCTTTATTTTGATTAAAGGTTAACATGTAGCTCTTTGTTTCGGTTTGCGAGCGTGCCAGGAATTTAAAATATTTCCAAACTAAAGAAATAAGGAAAAAAGATTGCGCCTCATTATCTAACTGAAATCAAAACGACTATGTATTGCTAGAAAAGGGACAAAAATCTAACAGAAAGAACTTTGCTTTATTGGTAAACAAATCGGCAAAACGCAATGACTGAGAAATTGAAAATTTGTTGAGAAAAATTGAAAAGGAAAGGACTAAGCTAGGCAAAAATAAAAGATTGTCGAAAATAATAAGCTAAAGAATTCAAAGATTTGCTGGGATGTCAGGCTTTTGATATGTCAGAGGTTGGAGAGCCTTTTTTCTACTTCAAAACTTCTATTTATAGCCAACGATGATGAGTGTCCTACTGTAATTCAACTTGTAATCCTGATAAAATTTTATCTTTCTAGATAAAGATAAAGATTTGGATAAAACTTTATTCTATCAAATAGAGATACGATACCAGATAGAGATAAAATTTGGATAAAACTTTATCCTTATCTCCTCAGTATCTTGGACTTCAAGACTCCCACTCTAACTCCAACTTTACTACATCCTTCTCTGCTAGACACTGAAATTTGGTGGGCCAAGATCAATGGACTACTTTTGGACCTCGAACTATAGGCTTTCCTTTGGGCTTCGAATTTTCGGCCAAAAACAGTAAAAATGAGCTGAACCCATTTTTCGGTGTAATCACAATCATACTTGGATTAGGATTAAGTAAGTCAATTAATTATTACACAATCTAGTACGCGACTATAATTTTTTGTTTAGTGAAATCTAGTTTATGAAGCATCTTAATAAAATTTAACATGGGGCTAATGTTTTATACTCGGTGCAATTCACACAAATAGTTATTCAATTTACCAAGTCAACTCCTCTTTAAGATGAGTTTAGATTTTTTTGTTCACGTCCAACTTTATTTAATGTCTAAAACGATTTTTAGTCATTAAACATGAATTTAAAAATTGTCCAATTCTATCAAATAACTAAAATGACATCAATTTTTAACATTAGAAAGGTTACACACTGTAAAATTGGATAGAAGACTCCATTCCTTTTAAGACAGCCCATCACAGGCTTCTCTGTTTCTCGTATCTTAAGTAACCGAAATAAAGTTTATGCAAGTAAGATGAAAAAGAATAGAACTGGTGAAGCCTATAAATATTATCGTAAAGAATTGAACATAACATCACCACTGAGAGTTAAGCGAACAGAGCAAAAATGAGTGATAGAACAAAGTTTCCCTTCTTTTGGCTCAATCCACTCAATTAGGCATTGCCGAAAAATCGCGATTCAACATATTTATCCTTGCCGGACAGAGCAACATGTCCGGTCGTGGAGGCCTAGTCTTGAACTCATCTATTGGCAACCTGACTTGGGACGACATTATACCTCCACAATATGCCAACCAAACCCCTTAATTCTCCATCTAACCGTCAGCTTCACATAGGTAAAGGCCCGTGATGTTAGAAATTAGATTTAATTCAATCTTTCAACAATTTAGTTGTTAGGTTGTTACGTAAAATACGCTAGAAGATTCACTAGTTGTTAGTTTTCCTATTTTCCATATTAATTAGTTAGAGTAGTTAGAATTCGTAGTTCATACATTGTAAGTATTTAGTTCAAATTACAACTCTTGTAAAGCCTATTTAAGAGGCTTTGTTTCTCATGAATAAATCAAGAGTTGATTAACAAAATCACTTTCTTCTATTTCTAAAGTTGTTCAGTTCTATAATATTTCTTCAACAAAGTGGTATTAGAGCCAGGTTACCTTAGAACTGGACCTACCATTCTTCTTGTTTGCAAACAATGGCAGCAACTTCAAGCACTCTCAGTGTCTCACAACCGCAGATACCAATTTTCAACAGCGACTAGTTTTGGAGTATAAAGATGAAGACGCTATTTAGATCTCAGAATCTTGGGATCTCGTGAAAACAGGTGTTGCAGAATCCAGTGATGATGAGACTCGTTTAAAAGACAATCAGAAACGTGATGCAAAAGCGCTCTTCTTCATCCAACAAGCAGTGGATGATTTGATGTTCTCCAGAATAGATGTTGGTACGTCGTCTAAACAAACTTGGTCGATCTTGAAAATTGAATATCGAGGATCAAAAAAGGTAATTACTGTCAAACTTCAATTTACTTGACGAGATTTTGAAACTTCATGTATGAAAGACAATAAATTTGTCCACGAATACCTAGCAAAAGTCTCGTATATCGATAGTCAAATGCGTTCATATGGAGAGAAAATCATGGATGAAACTGTTGTAGCTAAAGTGTTAAGGAGTTTAGCTCCTAAATTTCATCATGTAGTAGCTGCAATTGAGGAATCAAAAGATTTGTCTATTTTTCATTCGATGAACTGATGGGGTCTTTACAAGCACATGAGCTCAGGATCAACAAAACTGCTGCAAAAGAAGAAGAAAAGGCATTCCAGATCAAAAGGGAGTCGGAGTCATCAAATCAATGTGCTGGAGGAAGAGGTAGAGCAGGTTTTCGAGGTCGAGTTAGAGGTCGTGGAAGGAGCAGTTCATTACACTATTCCTATTGTAACAAAAATGGACACAAATAAGTTTTGCTAGTCTAGGCCAGAAAAAAGCTAAATATGTCGAGGAGGATGAAGAGCAAGATGACATCTTATTCATGGCTCGGTCAAGCACAGAAATTATTGCGAGTGATATATGGTATGTTGACAGTGACTGCTCGCATCACATTACTAGTGACAAATCCAAATTCAAATATCTTGATGAATCAATGAGGTCGCATGTTCGGCTTGGTTATGATAAGCATCTCCAAATTGAAGGTATCTATAGGTAACCACAAGAAGTTAATTAAAGATGTGTAATTTACTCCATGTCTTGCACATAATTTACTGAGTGTGGGGCAACTAATCGAGTTAAGCTATTCGGCTGTGTTTGAAAATGCAAAATGTTTGATAAAAAGCAAAGATGAAATTCTATCATACGCTCACATGTCATCCAATAGGATGTTTCCCCTTGATATCTCTATAGATGCAACCATAATAAACAAGACAATGGGGAGAAAGTGAGCTATGACACCTTAGGTATGGGCATTTAAATGTCAAAGGTCTACAACTATTTAAAAACAACAACATGGTTAGCAACTTACCTTCCATCGCGCCTCTACAGAAAGTGTGTGAAGGATGCGTGATAGGGAAGCAAGCTAAGAAAACATTCCTTATTGGCAAGTTCAAACATGCAGAAGATCTGTTAGAAATGATTCATGCCTGGAAGTAAGTACTTTCTATTATTCATTGATGATTTTTGTAGAATGAGCTTGGTGTATTTTCTACAAATTAAGCCCAAGACCTTTGAATATTTCAAGAAGTTTAAAGCAATAGCAGAAAAACAAAGTAGAAAAAATCTTAAGGTGCTTAGAATTGATCGTGGAGGAGAGTTTCTATCTGAAGAGTTTGTGACTTTTTGTGAAAACCAAGGAATCAAAAGAGAGCTAACAACCCCATACACTTCGGAGAAAAATGGGGTGGTTGAGCATAAAAATCAAATAGTGGTTGAGATGACTCGATCAATGCTAAAATCAAAGGGGCTTCCTAATAGTTTATGGGTTGAAGGTGTAGCAACGAAAATGTATCTTCTCAACATATCTCCTACGAAGGTTGTGTGGAATCAAACGCCATATGAAGTTTGGAATGGCGATAAACCCTGGGCGAGTCACTTACGTGTTTTCGGTTACATATGTTATGCTTTGCATACAACGGATAGACACAAGCTAGAAGAGAAATCACAAAGATACATCTTCATTGGTTATTGCTTGCACTCTAAAGCTTATAGATTATATGATCCCTTAAGAGGCAAGATTTCAGTAAATAGGAACTTTGTATCTGACGAACAAGGCTATTGATCATGGGAAGAAAAAATCCAGAAATCAAATGCTCAAGTGGAAATATATGAAGGGAAGACATTCCAGTTAATGAAGAGGCAATAATACCATCTCTTGGCAACTCACAAAAGTCAACTGAAGAGGCAATAATACCATCTCTTGGCAACTCACAAAAGTCAACTCCAGCAAGGTCATATCCATTGTCAAGCGGAACTTCCTCATTCGAAGAGTCTTCACTTGATGCATCAACCCAATTACGTAAAAGTAAGCGTGGTAGAATTCCTCAACGTCGATTCGAAATTAAAGGAGAGGTGACATCATCATTGATTCTATTCGCTGGGGATCCGATCCGATCACAGTAGAGGAAGTAATAAAAGAGAAGGAAAGACAAAGAGCAATGGAAGAAGAAGTTTATGTTATTGAGAAAAATAAGACCTGGGAACTATTTGATCTTCCTAAAGGTAAAAATCTATCGATCTGAAATGGATTTTTAAAACTAAATTCAGATGGAAGTATTCGAAAGCATAAGGTAAGGCTTGTAGTGAGAGGTTATGCTTAACAACAAGGCGTCGATTATGAGGAAACGTTCTCGCCAGTAGCTCGATTTGAAATGATTAGAATTATTTTGGCATTCGGAGGGCAAAAGGAATGGAAAGTGTTCCAATTTGATGTAAAATCTGCCTTCTTAAATGGTGATTTATAAGAAGAAGTGTATGTAACTCAACCCCCAGGCTTTGAAGATTCAAGGAATCAAGGTAAAATTTTTTGGTTGAAAAAGGCACTCTATGGGTTGAAGTAAGCCCCTAAAGCGTGGTATGGACAGATCGATGAGTTCTTTCAAAACAATCCTAAAATAATGCAACCACTACTTATCATGGATCTCCAACCACCTCTATTCTCCAATCACAAAATATGGGCAAACAGAGTACCCATGCATGGCCATGCAATCCATGCATAATCATGCTTCACGATCTCAGGCCACGCAAACAATGAAAGTATGCAACTCATGATCCACTGAAGACGTGTCCCGAGTATACATGAGCCAACCTTGTATCTGAAAAAACAAGGTATGAATGATGTGGTGATAGCAAGTCTTTACATCGATGATATGATATATACTGGTTCTTCGTTACATCTTATATTTGAGTTTAAGAAGTCCATGAAAAATATGTTAGAGATGACGAATTTGGGAGAACTACGCTACTTTCTAGGCTTAGAAATTGTTCAAACACAAGTTGGAATTTTTTTATCACAGAAGAAGTATGTTGAAGACACACTTAAGAAGTTTAACATGATGGGATGCAAAACAACTATCACACCTATGAACACTAAGGAGAAGGTTCAAGCACAAGATGATATAGGACTAACAGAAGGAAGCTTGTTTGGAAGCTTGAATGGGAGATTGATTTATCTAACTCATTCTTGTCCTGACATAAGTTTTTCAGTTGGTATTCTTTCACAGTTTATAGATAAACCATCCAAACATCACTTTGGTGCAGCCAAAAGAGTTCTTCTTTATTTAGCTAGCACAAAGGAGTTTGGCATTTAGTTTCGAAAAACAAACGAGTTCAATCTTAAAAGTTATATGGTCAGTGATTGGGCTGGTTCAATTGAAAATTCTTGAAGAGAATTTTTTAGGAATATTAGAAGAATGAAAAAATACAGAAGAAGATCGTTGTATTAAACCCATGCTCTTTATTTCCAGTATACTAACTAATTTATAGGCAGTGTACTAACAGTGAGATCTCCTCACTTGCTACAAACTTGGAAAGAAAACAAATGCAAATTGGGGATTACCCATGTTACAACTGGAATGGAAAACAACAATCCTAAAATAATGCAACCACTACTTATCATGGATCTCCAACCACCTCTATTCTCCAATCACAAAATAGGGGCAAATAGAGTACCCATGCATGGCCATGCAATCCATGTATAATCATGCTTCACAATCTCAGGCCACGCAAACAATGAAAGTATGCAACTCATGATCCACTAAAGACGTGTCCCGAGTGTACCACTCATATCAATCCACCCCTCTTGAATTGTCCTTGTCCTCAAGGACAAACTTTGGATATGTGTTAGACAGACGACCCAAATTTTCCCATGTGTCATCGGACTCAAAAGTACCTTCCCAGTGAACTACAACTTTGACAAATGGCCTGTATCGACCCTTTTTAATCACCTTTTTGTCAAAAATTTTGGCCGGGGCAGGAAGAGGTGAGGAGTCATTAACAATGGTAGGAAGATTTGGTAGAGGCATAGGCCGTGTACCAAGATATTTGCGGAGGAGACTGACTTGAAAAACGTCGTGTATTTGGGTACCAAGTGGCAAACGCAATCAGTACCCAACAAGGCCAATCTTTTCCAAAATCTCATACGGTCCATAGAACCGGGCTGACAGCTTTAAAGAACTTCAAAATGCCACAGAGCTTTGCCTGTAAAGTTGGAGCTTGAGATACACAAAATCTCCAACAAAAAACTGTACCTCTCTTCTCCTTTTGTCTGCTTAAGTCTTCATTCGCTCTTGGGCCAGTCTTAGATTGCTTTTCAGGTCTCGTAAAACGCCCTCCCTTTGCTTTGGAAATTCATCCACTGCTGCTACTTTGGTTGTGCCTGGTATATAGGGAATGATGGTGGGGGGTGGTCTGCCATAGACGATCTCGAAGGGTGTGAATTTGGTGGTCGAATGCAGACTTGTGTTGTAACTAAGCTCAGCCCACGGAAGCCAGCCCACCCATTTTTTTGGTTGTTCACTCGTGAAGCACCTTAAATATTGCTCTAGAATACGATTAATAACTTCAGTCCGTCCGTCTATGGATGGTAACTAGAACTCTTGTTGAGTTCAGTTCCCTGCAAGTTGAATAACTGATCCTAAAAGGCACTAGTAAATATTTTGTCCCTGTCGTTAGTGATAGCTTCCGGAATTCCATATAGGTGGATAATCTCTTGAACAAACACATTAGTAACCCCAACAGAATTAAATGGGTGTTTCATGGGAATAAAGTGACAGTATTTAGATAACCTATCAACTACCACTAGTATTATCGTATGCCCTTTTAAAGATGGAAGTCCTTCAATGAAATCAGCAGAAATTTCAGACCATATGTGGGTTAGAATAGGCAATGGCTGGAGTAATCCTAGGGTTTTCATGGTCTCATATTTGTTCTTTTAGCAAATTGTACATTCCTGCAGGAACCGTTTGACCGACTTATGTAATCCTGGCCAAGCAAAGTTTTGTTTAACTTTGGACAGGGTCTTTTGATCCCCAAAGTGGCCCCCTGTTGAAGTAGAGTGGTACTCAACTAACAGAGAAGGAATTAGGGAGCTGTTGGGACTCAAGTAGACTTTATCTTGTAAGAAATAAACACCATCCCTCAATTGTAATTCACGCCCCTGTATGATTCTTTGTGCTGCTGTTGAATAAAAAGGATCATTCTTGACTTCTCCTTAGAACTGAGTCCACCATGCCGCCACTGGTAAGGAAATTACTGACATGCCGCATTCGCCTCTTCTAGATAAGGCATCAGCTCCTCAATTTTCCCTCCCTTTGTGATATTCGATTCGTTGGAAGCCATCTCGCTTAGGCAGGGGTAGTGATTCTTTTTTCTAATAGAAACTTGAGGCTCCTCTGGTCAGTTTGGACTACAAAAGCACGTCCCAGCAAGTACGGACGCCATTTTCTTACCGCCTTTACAATAGCGAACATCTCCTTCTCGTAGGTAGAAACGTGTAGTGTTGTCCCTTTCAAAGCTTGGCTGAAATACGCAATGGGGCATCCATGTTGGGACAGAATTGCTCTGATGCCATTGCCACATGCATTACTTTCCACAGCAAACTCTTTAGTGAAATCAGGAAGAGCCAAAATAGGAGGGGTTGTTAATGCCATCTTGAGTTTTTCGAAAGCTTGCACTGCATCTGAGTTCCAAGTAAAACCAGTCTTGGTTAATAACTGAGTAAGTGGTGCGGCAATACCTCCAAAATTTTGGATGAACTTGCGATAGTAACCCACAAGATCCAAAAATCCACTGACACCTTTTTGAGTGGTCGGTTCTGGCCATTCTTGCACTGCTTTGATTTTTTGTTGATCAACCTCGACCCCTTGCTCAGATAGTCAACTTTAGTTACCCCAAAGTGGCATTTGTTGATTTTGGCATACAGTTGATGTTCCTGTAGTATTTGAAGTACTGTTGTCAAGTGATCCAAGTGCTCAGACCAATCCCTGCTATACACCAAAATATCGTCAAAAAATACAAGAATGAATTTTCTCAGATAAGGGCGGAAGATTTCATTCATTAGGGCTTGAAATGTTGATGGGCCATTTGTAATCCTAAATGGCATAACTATGAACTCGTAGTGACCCTCGTGAGCTCGAAATGCCTTTTTGTGGATGTCTCCCTCTTGCATTCGTATCTGATGATATCCTGACCTGAGATCCAGTTTTGAATAATATTTTGAGCCATAGAGTTCGTCGAGTAGCTCATCGATAACAGGGATAGGGAACTTGTCTGTGACGGTTATCTTGTTGAGTGCTCTATAGTCGACACAAAATCGCTAACTTCCATCCGATTTTCTTACCAATAGGACTGGTGAGGAAAAAGGACTTCGAGAAGGTCTTATCAATCTGACGTTAGGAGCTCTTAGACCATCTTCTCTATTTCTGTCTTTTGGTAGAACGGTTAGCGATACGGTCAAACAGAGATGGGTCCACTACCGGGTTGCAAAGGAAAATGGTGGTCGTGCACTCTCTTTGGTGGTAGGTGTTTAGGTTCTGTGAACACCTTCTGATAAGTATTGAGGAGTTGTTGTATCTCAGTATTTGATGTAGTTGGGAAAGTTTGGTCAGGTACAACAACCTGGAGAAAAAGACTGAACCCAGGTTTTGCATACATTCTTTTGCAGAGAGGTTCAAACTTACTTGATTTCAATCCCTGAAATACCACTAATTGTCCCTTATCTTGAATCACCACGGTGAGGTTATTGTAGTCAGTCTAGATTGGACCTAGAGTTGCCATCCACTGAACAACCAATACCACTGGACATGCGACCACTGGAAGGACGAAGAAATCTGCTATTGTTTGATAGTTTTGGATGGAAAGACTTACTGCCTTACAAATACCTTGGCATGTCACCTGTTTTTTGTTTGCAACCATGACCCGAAGTTGCTCCCCCTTTGTTACTATCATTCCACATTGCTTCACCAGATTTTGGTCCACAAAATTATGGGTACTACCACTATCGACTAGGATCGTCACGTCCTTCCTTTTTATCTTCCTGGCAGTCGAATTGTTTGTGAGTGATTGGTTCCTTCAATGGCATGTAAGGACACCTCCGAAATTGGTTCTTTTGTTACGAAGCCATCTTTTGAACAATCTTCTATTAGCACGTCTTATATGGCAAACAATTGAGGTTTGGAGCATCGTTGGCCCGGAATGTATTTTTCGTCACAGTAATAACAGAGGCCTTTCTCCCTTCGTTCTTTTGCCTCTTGACCATATATGCGACGAAAGGTTGGGGTTGTTCCACTACCAGAGGTGGCTTTGGAGCTCAGTGAGACCTTAATATACTCGGGTTTGAGGTGCTTTTGTTGGTCTAAAGAGGCTTAGCAACTGTGGCATTTTTCTTTTGTAGGGACTGTATCTCTTCCACTACCCTTGCTACTCCGATGGCTTTTACCAGAGTCTGAGGGTTCTGTAGTTTAGCCTCCAATCTTATGTCATTTTTTAGACCTGCAATAAAGGAACTAATCAAAAAAGATTCAGGCAAGTTATCAATTTGGTGAGAGAGTCTCTCAAAAACTTCCTGATATTCTGCCATAGTAATGGTCTGTCGCAAGCGGGTTAGAGCTTCACTAGGGTCGTCATAGTCAGTAGGGCCAAATCTCTTGATTATTGCCGTGGCAAACTCGTCCCATGATATTGGACCTTGGAACTTAGTTAACCACCTATGCCACTGTAGGGCTATCCCTTCCAAATGAAATGATGCGAGATGCACTTGGTCCTGAGGTGGAATTTCCTTGAACGAAAAATATTGTTCTGCCTTGTATGTCTAACCTTGTTGTTCAATACCATCAAATATGGGAAATTGGAGCTTCATGTGCTGTCGGCTATCGTGGATGGTCGAGTTGGTGTTTTGTGAATTTTGGAGGTTTGAACTTCGGTGAGGTGGTGCGGTACTACTGCTCTCGTAGTTACCTTGAGCAAAAGGATTCTCATCTTGTGTAGTGTTTGAAGGTTTGATGGTGGTTTCGATGTTCTGTAATTTGGTGAGGATGGTTTAGAGTGTGGCATGGAGATGGTGGATACTAGATTTGTGTCACCCCAGAACTTCTTGAGTCTCATTTCGAAACTCGGCATTGGATTGGTTTCGGGTATTCATTGCTCAACCTGGTTCTGATATCACCGTTGAAGAGAATTTTTTGGGAATATTAGAAGAATGAAGAAATACAGAAGAAGATCATTGTATTAAACCCGTGCTCTTTATTCCCAGTATACTGACTAATTTATAGGTTGTGTACTAACAGTGAGATCTCCTCACTTGCTACAAAATTGGAAAGAAAATAAATGCAAATCGTGGATTACCTACGTTACAACTGGAATAGAAAACAACAATCCTAAAATAATGCAACTACTACTTATCATGGATCTCCATCCAACTCTATTCTCCAATCACAAAATAGAGGCAAACAGAGTACCCATGCATGGCCATGCAATCCATGCATAATCATGCTTCACGATCTCAAGCCACGCAAACCATGAAAGTATGCAACTCATGATCCACTGAAGACGTGTCCCGAGTGTACCACTCATATCAAACATAGACGAAACACTTTTGAAAATTGCTTCATTCTTAGAATAACTACAGTTTCTTGGTATTCTAAGAAGCAAACCACTGTAGCTTTGTCATCTACTAAGGTAGAGTATGTAGCAGCTACAGCCTCTGCTTATCAAGCAGTGTGATTAAGAAGGATTTTATCAAGATCAAGTTGAAGCAATTGATATTTTGCGTGATAGCAAGTCAGCCATGGTATCCTGACCAAAGTTCCCAAATTTGGTGAGATGGGTCTCGTGCCGTGAGCTATTGGTGGGTCTAGCCCACAACATTGGTCAAAGGGAGGCTTTCCTTATGAACAGTTGGTGAGAAGGACTCAGGAGGCAGGTGGGGTGCTCAGAGGAATGCTATGGTATCACGGAGAGGCCGATGCGCTTAATAAAGACGACGCTAATACGTATAAGGGTAGATTAGAGAAGTTTTGCACAGATCTCCGTAGCGATTTATAGCATCCTTTTCTCCCAATTTTCCAGGTATGGATCAAAGTTCATGCAACGCTGATTGTACGTCTCAGGTTGATGATAGTTTATCTTTACTTACAAAATTATAAAAACGTGTAGGTGGCTCTAGCAATGGAGGGATTTTACGTAGATACTGTGAGAAGAGCTCATCTGCAACAAAGATTATATCAATTTTCAAAAGTATTTCAAAAACTGGTGTTTTTAATATTCACAATTCTTCCAACATGTTAATAACAACTCTTGATAAATAGGACTTTTTAAAATTATTTATATTTTAAATTTTTTATTATAACTTGTGTAGTTTTGGACTGGAATAACTCTAGTAGAAATTAAAGCAATGTTAAGAGTTTCGTAATATGCACCTGCTAAAAAAAATACAAAACTTAATTTCTTGACACCGATTATCAGCATTGGTGAATTTGCTTGGTATATATAAGAAAAATTAAACATAACAAACTCTCTTTCTCTCTTTCTCCTCTTTACCCACTATAGCTTCATCTATGCTCTCTCTACCCTCTCTCTCCTTAATTATAGCCACCCTCTATCCTCCCTTGCTTGCACCAGTCACCATTTTCTAGCAACACCAAAAGAAAAAATTGCTGATTTAGCAAGATCATGTAAGAAAGCAGCAAAGCACACAAAACCTATATTTAAAAAAAAGAGAAAACATATTGGCATCTCCATGTCAAAGCATCTTCAAAAGAATGAGGGCCTAAGGAAGACAAGAACACAGTTTATTTTCAAACATAGTAACCAGAACAAACAATCTGTCACACCCTAAAAAGGGAATCAAAATAAAAAAACAGAGCAAAAGCAGAAACCAAGAAAGAAGAAAAAGAAGAAAACAGAGTAGCCCTTTGCGAGCTTGTGCGTTATGAGCATATGTTATAATACAAATGACACGCAACAAAAATGACAAACACAGTAAACAAAGTTAAAGTGATTACAATAACACCATATTCATATTTATATGATTAATAACGTCTTTGACCTACAATATTAAACAATTTAAATTGCATTATAACAAATTACAATAATAATTAGAATTGTAATTACAAATGTTAAAATATAAGTAAGAGTTTGTCTCACATGAAAAGAATATATAACCTTGAATATACATATAAGTCTAGTGATTTATTCCTCTTATTACCAATTAATTTTAAGATGAAACTTCACTTGAACTTACATGTGGCGTAAATTTTCTCGTAGAGTGGTAATTTCTACTGATTCATTAGCCGGAGAGTATGTTACAAAGGGAAACGTTGTTCGATCCTGAGCCTCCTTATAAAATCTGATGTATAAAGTTATCAATACGTTAACGTATTACTTTTTAATCATCAGTATTAATACTCCAAATTCATTCATTAAAAAGTAATATACTCTTTTTTCCTGGGAAAATACATAAGATTAGTTTAAGTCATAGTCAATTGATAACTCCAATTATTTATTTCAAGTGGCACAAGTTTCATACTTGTTTAAGGGTTTTTGAACCATCTAGATAGACATTGACTTCATGACAAGAGATGTTCCATTAGTCTCCTCTCCCTCGTACTTGCAGTCCCTTAATCACCGCATTCATTTAAGACAAGAATCTAACTGGATTCATATTAGCCTACTCTACAAGTAATATAAACGCTTTCTTCCACACCCTTATGCATACCTCGAAGATGGTCAATCCTTATCACTTGATTGGAGTCGCGTACAAGATTCCGTGATTTTTGTCCAGATTTGCATAAAATGAATGAATAAGACGTTAAATTGTAAATATTAGGAATTTAATCATTTCATTATAATTTATTAGCTCGCCAAGTTCACAAGCTACACAAAGTGCAAATTCTAACTAGGAAATACTAATAATCTGGCAAGCTTTGGATTGTTCCAATAAGCTAAATAAG
Organism: Erythroxylum domingense; assembly: GCA_025594535.1. NCBI lineage: Eukaryota > Viridiplantae > Streptophyta > Magnoliopsida > Malpighiales > Erythroxylaceae > Erythroxylum > Erythroxylum domingense. The sequence goes on along the minus strand of JANQBM010000002.1, from coordinate 2,781,613 downwards.
AGGATAATGAAAACTTTTGCTCCAGAACATGCTCACTTTTTGGGTGGCCATATAAACACTACAAGAACTGAAATACGGCTCATACCTAGGGTTAAAGATGGGCACACACACAGAGTTGTAAGCTAGCTGGTCTAGCAAGAAATGACGTAAAGAAGGAATGGCCGCTTTTTAAGTTTTGCTGGAAGCAGAAGAAGGAAGAGTCAGAGCGAACCAAGATGTTGACCTCGTTTATGTAGGCTTGACTGGACCATAGTCCTACTAGGCAGGCTTAACTCCAAAATATTTCAGAAAAGAGCTGGAATAACAATTTATTATACGAGTATAAAAGACACTCTCCGTCCAGAAATAATAACCCTTTCAACTTTTGGCTGATTTAATTATTTAATTTTTTATTAAACTTTTAATATGATTTATTTTAATAATTTTTGTTTAAAAAAATGATCAATTGATTAATTAATTTTTTAATTTTTATTAATTGATAAGTTCTTATAAATTAAAATAAATTAATTTATTTTTATTTAACAATATAATTTTTCAATTAAACTTTAAATTCTTCAATAGGTAAAAACAATCTCTTTCAATTATATTTTAAACTTTTTAATTTTATTCAATCTTTAGCTGATTTTATAACAATCTAATATTGATTGAACCTTTTAAACCTTAAATTTCTTATCCTACCAATTTAATTTTATGTCGGAATTTTTAAAATATTGATAAAAATATTATTCCCACATTGCCTGCAATTTCAACTTGATTCGAAATGGTTTTATTTGATTAGAATAATAGGCTTAGATTGAAGATTAATTAAGTTTAGGATAAAAAGATGTAGATTTGTCTTATGATTTTACTTACTTTAAAACATATTTTCATAATTTTAAAGTTGGTGTGGTCGAGCCGGTCGTGTTAGGCCCGAGCCCATTCGTAATGATCCACAGGCCGACCAGTCCAATCTTCAAAGACCAATCTTATACTTATTGGCTATTCTAAGCCCAGGACCATTTCGCATTCTCGTTGGCCCATTCAGAGGTAAGAGACTCCCATGCAAACGTAAAGACTTAAACCTAGTTGTTGGCT
>JANQBM010000002.1:2764601-2777793 GCA_025594535.1 Erythroxylum domingense | reverse complement strand
TCCCCCGTGAGCCTCAGGTCCGGATGTCACGCAGGATGTCGGGCCCGTAGGACCCGCCCGGGGAGGGGTTCCAGCATCAAGAGCTACTAAGCTTTTAAATCTGGTACACATAGACATTTGGGGACCAGTCCCTATCATTTCGACATCTGGCTTCAAGTACTACATGCATTTTCTAGATGACTATGACATGTTCACCTAGATTTACCCTCTAAAAACTAAAGCCGAGGCACTACAGGCCTTCACTCAATTCAAAAATCTGGTGGAAAATCAATTTTGCAAAAGGATCAAGGCCTTACAATGTGATGGTAGAGGTGAGTTTAAAAGTTCAAGCTTCCTAAAGGTGATACATGAATTTGGGATCCAAATGAGAATCTCCTACCCACACACTTCAGTCTAAAATGGATGTGCAGAAAGAAAACACAGACATGTGAGTTGACACTGCTAGCACAAGCCAAAATGCCTCTTCACTATTTGTGGGAAGCTTTCACTTGCAGTGCATCTAATAAACAGAAGACCATCAACAGTAACAGGTAATCAACCTCCACTTTCCTTACTGTTTAGAAAGACACCAGATTATGAAGGGTTGAAACCCTTTGGGTGCGCCTGCTACTCGTGCCTTAAACCATATAATCAACATAAATTCTAATTCCACACTACCAGGTGCTTTTTTCTTGGCTACAGCAATAACCAAAAAGGATACAAGTGTCTTACTCCCACTGAAAAAATTCTCATTTTTAGACATGTAGCATTTAGTGAATCACACTTCCCCTTTCATTATGGCTTTCTAAATACTAAGAAGCCTACTGAGTATTTCACATAACCTGCAGGGTTTTTCTTTTCTAAGCCTAATGCAGGCGCAAATGAAGAAAATGGACTCATGCTAGAATCAAAAATAGCACTACAAACACCAGTAACGAACCTGCAATCTGATGGTCTTAGTGCTCCTAACTCACCTAAACAAAATCCACAATCAAGCTCTAATCAGTAAAATCAAACAGACAGACAAATCTAGTCTGTCAATGGCAGCAATAATCCTGGATGTGGAAATACTGCAGAAAACAATAACACAAAAAATGCAGCTAATGCAAAACAATTAGAAAATAGACACCAAATGATCACCAAGAGCGAGGCAGGAGTTTTTAAAGCGAAACATCGGTATGTTGGCACAGCAGAGAGTAAACTTGATCATCAGGAGTCTGAGACCACCAAAGAAGCACTACTGAGACCTGAATGGAAAGAGGCCAGCAGAAGGAGTATGATACACTTGTTTCAAATAACACCTGGATACTAACACCACACCAAGGATAGAAAACTATCATTGACTCAAAATGGGCATTCAAAACTAAGTTTAAAGTAGATGGAACTATGGAAAGAAGGAAAACAAGACTTGTGGCTAAGGGATTTCAGCAAACACCTGGGATAGACTTTGATGAAACCTTTAGCCCAGTGATCACGGCCAGCACTATTAGACTCATTCTCACCATTGTTGTTCACTTCAATTGGGAAATAAGGCAGCTCGACATAAACAATGCCTTTCTCAATGGATACCTTAAGGATACAATATTCATGGATCAATTTGAAGGCTTCATCAATCCCAGTGGCGGTAGGCCATGGGGGCAAAGGGGGGCTACCGCCACTCTTGCCTATCTGGGATTTGAAATTTAAGTGAGATATCTAAAGCGTGAAATTGTACCAACAGTGCCAATGACAAAAACTTTTAGTGGGTCTTTCCCCTTAAAAATTAGTCGAGCTTCGTCAATCCTCCAAAATTGAACTACATCTGTAGGGTGTCTAAATCCATCTATGGCTTAAAGCAAGCCCTTAAAATGTGGTATGACAATCTTAGGAAAGCATTACTGCACTGGGGATCCCAAAACACTAAAAGTGACACATCTCTCTTCTTCCAGCTGTGTAGAGAACATATCACTTTTATATTAGTATATGTGGATGACATAATCATCACAGGAAGCAATTCCAATTTTCTAAAAGGGTTTATCAAGCAACTCAATGTGGTTTTGGCTCTTAAGGACCTAGGAAACCTCCATTATTTTCTTGGAATAGAGGTACATCATGACTTGAGTGGGATGTACTTAAAACAAACTAAGTACATCTCAAACATACTTAGGAGATTCAACATGAAGTGAGCCTCTCCTTGCCCCACACCTATGGTCACAGGAAAGGTTCTCACAGCAGAAGGGGAAGTCATGAAGAATCCTACAATATATAGGCAAGCCATAGGGGCATTACAGTACCTAACGAATACACGACCAGACCTTTCCTATTCAGTAAATCGATTGAGCCAGTATATGAGCTCTCCTACTGCTCAGCATTGGCAATGTGTGAAAAGAGTATTTAAATACTTAAGGGGAACCATGGATCTTGGCCTCCACATTAAAGCCTCTACAGACCTGGATATCTCTAGTTTTTTGAATTCAGATTGGGCAACTAATATTGATGACAGAAAATCAATTGCTGGCCAGTGTGTCTACCTAGGTGAAACACTTGTATCCTGGTCATCTAAAAAGCAGAAAGTGGTCTCAAGGTCAAGCACAGAATCAAAGTATCGAGATTTGTCAAACTTGTTTGCTGAAGTATCATGGATTAGGTCACTCCTACAAGAAATCAAACCACCACTACCCAGGACACCAATTATGTGGTATGACAATCCAAGTGCTAAGGCATTGGCAAGCAACCCTGTGTTTCATGCAAGATCCAAACATATTGAAGTAGATGCTCGCTTCATTCAAGATCAAGTCTTGGCTAACAGAGTGATAGTGGCTTACGTACCCTCAACAGATCAGACAGCTAATCTTCTGACCAAGCCATTAGCTCATTCCAAGTTCAATTAGCTAAGAGACAAATTCGAAGTGTCCATTACACCCTCTCGTTTGAGAGGGGAAGTTAAGGATAAAGGTCAATCCCTATCATCAAGGAACTAACCTAATTCAAGGATAAGATAACAAAAAGTTCTACCGTGTACATCTCATTTGTTCTGTATTTGAATTCCTCAAACTGGTGTAATCCTATCTTGTACAACTAATTCCTTATTATTAGGCTTAGTATTCTGCAGCCTTGTATATAAATACTTGTACCTCATATTAATGAATTAATTACCTTTTCCTCATTTCTAACTAACTTGACAATTGTTGTAGACTTTTTAACGTGAAAACTTGCTCAATATGGAGAATATAATTACATTATAGGTCCATTTACCAACCTGCAACTAATCTTTTTTTCCATTAGGAGTATGACATAGACAATTTATCAAGCAAATTCCAAATTTTCCTGCTTTAAGCCCTTTCCGAGGAAATCATAACTAACGATGTACTAACTAAAGTTCCTTTTAGGCAATTGGGAATCTCTCTGTCTACTAGAAAGCAATCCTTCCAACCTCCATACCATTTAAGCGCTACCTTAACATTTCCTACAGTTTCTTCAAAAATTCAAATTAGAGAAATGTTGTGAAAGACAAAAGCTGTAAGCAAAAAATCTTCTCTTTATTTGATTAAGACTAAATTATTATTATTTTATACAGATGAAGTTTTCGAATTAAGTATTTGCTTGCAGGTTATTGCTACATACCCAAATATCATTTCAAAAGGGAAAGTAAGTCTGATGCGACTAAACGGCTTCTTTAAACGTGATTTGAAAATTTTCTGAGCAGATGTCTCTACATTCCCTGTAAAGCTCTGCTCAACAATGAGTAGCACAACAGCACTGGCGTCGTCCGTTGTGGAGATCCACGAAAACAACAGTGCAATGTCGAGGGTATTGTCAGCATTCATAGTTGTGTTGCTCATCCCATGTTTGAGTTCAGCAACTGAAGGTCCCAAGGACATCTTCATTCTGGCAGGCCAAAGCAACATGGCCGGTAGAGGAGGCGTCGAAAACGGCAAATGGAACGGCTACATTCCACCTCAGTGCACGCCAAATCCGTCCATCTTTAGATTCAATGCTCAGCTCAAATGGGAAATCGCTCGCGAGCCACTTCATGCAGACATTGACACCGGCAAAACTTGTGGGGTTGGACCAGGAATGGCGTTTGCCAACGCAATGGTTGCTGATGGCTCCGAGCACGGCGCAGTTGCCGTGGGTTTGGTCCCTTGTGCTGTTGGTGGGACTAAAATCAGTGAGTGGTCTCGTGAAGGGAGACTGTACGGTAAGTTGGTGACCAGAGCTAACGAGTCTCTGAAGAATGGTGGAACTATTAGAGCCGTTTTGTGGTATCAGGGAGAGAGTGACACAGTGAAGAAACAAGATGCCAAAGATTATAAGAAGAAAATGGAAAAGCTCATCATGAACCTGCGTTCAGATCTCAACATTCCATCTTTACCTGTAATCCAGGTTTGCCATTCTATTTTTCCTTTTTATTTTCGTGATGTTTTGCGAATTCTCTGACTTTAGAACAACTGAAGCCTCAGGTTATGGGATGTAACAGATTTAATGATCAATCAAGTATGGTATTTAAATTCAAGCGAGACTGGCAGAGTTTTCCAGGGGTAATATTCGACGGCAGGCATCAATTGGCGAAAAAGCTGCCGACGAGAAAATTAACATAAAGAAACCCTATCTTGTTTCTTTCTCAAGATTGAAGAAAACTAAGTTCAAATATAATCTCAAGTAATTTAAAATCTCATTCTCTTCAGCCTGTCCCCAACACATCATTAGTGTTGCGGCCACGCCAATATGAGTGCTGCCGTCCACTATACAGAATGTTCTCTGTTTTGCTTTATCACTTCCCGAAAATGATTGACAAAGACCCACATGAAAAATAACTCTGCCCTTCTCATTTCAAAACGATATGTCGTTAAAGATTTTCTGTAGCTGCTGAAGCCTATAGTTATTGGCTACAGGTAGCACTTACATCAGGAGAAGGCAAATTCATAGAGATCGTGAGGAAAGCTCAGCTTGGAATAAACCTGCCTAACGTCAAGACCGTAGATGCCAAAGGACTCACCCTCAAAGCAGATCACCTGCACCTTACTACCACTTCTGAGGTTCAACTTGGTCTGAAGTTGGCTCGTGTCTTTCTTACATGGCTCAGTCATGAGCTATCAACAAGCTAGTGGTCCAAATTTAATGGGCATGGTGGAACTGAAATGAAATGTACACCCCGTCTGTTCTATAATCATATACATAAATGAAATGAAAACCATGTTATTCTTGATGTGTATACAGAAAAGGATAATGTTAGAAGACTGTCATCAAAAGCAGGAAATATTTGGAAGCACTGACAGAATAAATGTAATTTTAAATGGGCTCATTTCCAGATTAGTCCAATACGAAGGATGGGGCAAACCAGGTCCAGGGCTTAGTTTTGATCAGCCTAATTCATTCTAGAAAAACTTGACTATGGTAACGTGTCGACCTGCCTGAGATGATGATCAATAAGGCAACCAGGAACAGCCAACGAATGTAGTACGTGTCCATCACATATTACTAGCGTGTAGAAAAAGCAAAAGACGTTAAATGCAATTTAGCACTTGCCTGATCGAAGAGGTGGCTTCAACAAGTTATCTGAAGTTCCTTGCTATTATGAAGACAAAAGTATTGCATTACTTCGTGTTATACATTAATTAAAATTGAAAAACGACTAGTAGTAAGTGTCTCTCTGATGCATTTGGCAGGGAACAGAGAAGATTAACGAAGAAGGAGCAACAGAGACCAGGGTGGATACGGTAGACCACCGGTTGCAGGCGGGTGAAGAGGGAGAACCCCGTCATGAGAAGGTGGGAGTGGTTCATCTTACTCGGCATAAGAGAGATTCTGGAGGCGGAGGCGGCTTTCTGAGTACTGCAGCTGCTGCAGTGACAAACATCTTTAAGTCCGCTAGAGATGCTGTTATGGGCAGTGGTAAGGACAAGCCTACCAAATGACCATTTTAGGTCATAATCAGTATGTTTATGATGTTAAGTTATTAGCACCAATAAATGAACCTGTCTGAGTTTGGCTAGGATGATAAGCGAGTTGTGCAAAACTGGCAAATGGATAAACGAGTAGTGCAAATTATCTATTTATATAAATAGAGAAAATGAGAAATTTTATCTTTTTTTTTAAATAGAAATTTTAATTAGTGAAAAAAGAATAAAATTATAATGTCATAAAACACGGGAGTAGCCTTGGCAAACAATATAACGGAAGAAATTATTACATCATAAAAATAGATGGAACATTAGAGAATTGTAAGAGCTCCAGTGACGGTCATACTGTTGCTTTCACTCATAATACTTCTCTTTGGATAGCTAGCATAATATACCTATGGCATTTTCTGTTACGTCTGTTGAAGGGCCACAATCTAGAATATCAACTTTCAACAATCTTTTAAATACATAAAGCAGAGCAAACATTAGAGCTGCATGTTAAATGGAGATTTTTTATCAAAACAACCTCACGAATTTCAGACATTATCAAAGAGATCAGACTTTCTTTTGTCAAAGACTTGTTCTTGAAATGTCGAAAATTCCGTTCTCTCCAAAGCGAGTAAATACAAACTCTCAATACAACAATATGAACTAGTCTTTTGGAAGCTACTTGTGAAGAGAAACAATTAGTAATATCAACTATATCCAACCCTAGATCTGTCCAAGAACATAAGGCAGAGACGTGTTCCCATATTATTTTGTTGAAGGGGCATTAGAAGAAAAGGTGGTTACATGATTCAATCTGTAAAGAACACATGAGACAATTTATCCATTTGTATATATGGAAGTCGGTCTGTTGTGGAAAGCTTATTCTGAATGGCTAACCAGAAGATGAAAGAAATCATTGGGATTAAATGTTTGCTCCATATCGTGGCTGCCCAAAGAACAGTGGATTTATGTTTACGCAAGTTGTCACAACTGATTCTATTTATCAGTTTGTCGATAGAAATACCTTTCCAGAAGAAGGCATCAGATTCTTGAGGTGTTAGGGGATAGTTGGGCTGAAGGTGGCATAGACTTCTAGCAAAGTTTCACAGAGTTCCCATCAATGAAAGCTCTCATCCGTGTTTTTAGTGGGAACAATGGGGAAGCTCTAGAAGGATTCATCTGCTGAATTAAGGGGACCTATTTAGACCAATTGTCGTACCGTAGAGAGACCAAACGTTCATCTTTAATTAAAACATCTAACCACTTGATCCACAAATTTTTTTTGTCCTCCAATATCCACCAAAATCTCTTAAGAATTAAAGAACGGTTAGATGTTTTAATGGATAGAATGTTCAGACCTCCTTCTTGTTTTGGAAAGCATATATCGACTCTTTTCACCTTTGCTGCTCTAGGGTTACCATTCAAATGGCTCCATACGAAGGTTCTAAGATTCCTTTCAATCTCTTTGATAATGCTTTGAGATAAAAAAATGTGGGAGCTCCAATACACATGAAAAGAATTAAGAACTAGTTTAATAAGCTGGAGCTTACCCGCATAGGAAAGAGACTTGGTCACCTAAGATTTAACTTTTTTCTGGATCCCTTCTAATAGGGGCGACAATCAGCATAGTTGAGTCTCTTTGTCGACACTGGGAGACCAAGTTAGAGTAGTGAAGGATTTTGCAACTTCATGCTCGTTGCCTCTGTAATGGTGGATTCCAAGGTAGTAGCATCTTTAGACAATAGAAAATAGTTTTTGATCAAATTTATCTGCAGCCCAGAAACAAGTTTAAAGACACGGAGAGCATGCATAAAAGTTTGTACAGACTCCAAATCAGAGCTGCAAAATAGAAGGAGGTCGTCTGGGAAGCACAGGTTAGTGAGGCCAAGTTTTTTGCACTTTGTATGGTGTTTGAAATTGGGATTAGAAAGAGTCTCCTTCCTTATAATAGCATTTAGAATCTCCATGGCCAGGATAAATATGTATGGAGAAATGGGGTCTTTCTGTCTAATACCTCTTGCAGCTTTGAAATATTGTGAAGGGGATCCATTAATCAAGACCGAAAAAGAAGCTAAGGTAATGCATTCCATGACCCATTTGATAAATTGTTCTGAAAATCCAAAAGTCTCCAACAAAGATTGCAAGAATTGCCAGCTGTATCAAAAGCCTTGTGGAAATCAATCTTCATAGTGCAATTCAGGGGGCTATTAGTAGGGATGACATTTCGGCCCATTTTGGACATTTTGTAAATTTTTAATTAAAAAATATAAATGGGCCTAGCCGGCCTATCACGGGTTGGACAACTCGTCAGTGAGTCGGGCCGCGGATCGGACCATTCTGGCCCGCTCGGGTCATGGGCTAGCCCGCGACCTCCTCGGCTTGGCCCAGCCTGGCCTATTAACATCCCTGACTATTAGAAGTAGAGTAGCCTTTCAAAAGCTCTTGTACAATAAGAATGTTGTCTCCAATATATCTATCAGACAATAAGGCACTTTGGTTATCACTAATCAAAGGAGCCAAAACTTTCTTCAGTCTAGCTGCTAGTATCTTAGAGATCACTTTATAAAGGAAATTTGTGCAAGAAATGGGACGATAGTCTTCAAAGGTTGATGGATTAGCCCCTTTTGGAATCAAGCATAAGAATGTTCTGTTAATCTCCTCGAGCAATTTTCCATTTCTAAAGAATTCATGTATGGCTTCCTTGACAAATCCACCAATAATATTCCAAGATTGTTGATAGAAGTAGTCATTAAAACCATCTAACCTAGGAGCTTTCTTACCATTTATTCCAAAAACACATTTCTCAATTTCGCTATCCTCCACTGGGTTAGTTAACATATCCAAATTAGAAGGAGGCACTTGTTTAATGTTGAGATGCTAAAAATCTCGAAGAGTAACATTAGTTCTTGCCTCAGTGCCAAGTAAGGAGCTGAAGAATCTAAAAGCTTCTCCTTGAATAGGTTACTGAATTTTTTGAACAAACTGAATTTTAATGAACGTAAAAAGGCTAATTGAAAGTTTTAAGAGCTGCTTTAAACGTCAAAGAGATTGTTTAAATAGTTCTGTTCGTCGTTCTATAGAAAACAAAACAAGTATTTTTTGCATTTTTTTCAGTTAATACAATTTTATAATTGATATTGAGTCTGTAATTAAACTTTGCGTATTACTAAAATAATTTTAATAGATTTAAATTTGATCAAATTTTTAAAATTTTCAAGAGTTTTAACAAGAGTAATCACTTTAATATTAAAGAACAACTTTTGGCTATTATATATCTTTACAACTCAATTATGAAACAAACAATAAATTCACGTTACAACAACTCCTATAAATGCGATACTAAAACAACTTAATAATTCCTCCCTTTAATTGAATGCTACAAGCAATCAATTTAGAACAATCTCAGTATAAACTCCTAATTGATCAAGTAGCTTTAAGAAGCTATCTAATTTGAATGGTTTAGTCATTATGTCATCCACTTGTTCCTGCATGTTGTAATGCACAAACTCTAGTGTGCCATTCTTTGTGAGTTCTAGAAAAAAAATGAAATTGCATGTTTATTGCGTCCATACATAACTGGATTCTTAGAAAATTTAATTGTAGAGCTCCTATCACAATTGAGATATAGATTTGCTTAATTGCAGAGCTACTATCACAATGGAGTTATGGATTTGTTGAACTCCGCCTCTGTTGTAGATAAACTCACCATAGGTTGTTTTTTTGATAACCAAGATATTGCTCCTTAACTTAATAAAAACATATAACCTGAAGTACTCTTTATGTCTTTAGATCTTTAGCATAATCATTGTCGGTGTAGGTAACAAGTTCATCATCTCCTCCCTTTTTGTAGAAGATTCCAAACTTAGTTGTTCCTTTCAAATATCTTAACACCTTTTTGTAACTTGTAAATGTATCGCAATAGGATTCTCCATATACCTACTAATAAGACTTACTATAAACATCATGTCTGGATGCATGGATGCATGGCTGTGAGATACATGAGACTAGCCACAATTTGTTTATAATAAGTGTTGTACCAAACTCTACTTGCATTCTTTATGGGTTTAATGCCTGGAACAATTGGATTACGAATAAAGTTACTTTTATCCATTCCAAACCTTTGTAACACTTCTAATGCATACTTCTTTTGGCTGATAAAGACATGTCTGACCTTCGTAAGACTTTAAGACTAAGGAAATACCTCATTTTATTAAGGTCTGTCATGTCGAATTCATGCTTCATGGAATTTTTAAACTTTGCAAACATCAAATCATCATTTCCATTAAATATGAGATCCACATACAAACTTATGAGTAGTATTTTGTCTGTTGTGTTTGTCTTAATAAATAAAGTATGCTCGTACTCGCATTTATCAAATCCTTCCTTTACAAAATAGGCTTTCATACGATGGTACTAAGCCCGCGGTGCTTGTTTAAGGCCATAAATTGCCCTTTTCAGCCTATAAACCTTTTGTTCATTTTCCTTTTTCACATAACCACGAGGATGCTTCACAAAAACTTTTTCATGCAATTCACAATGTAAAAAGGTAGACTTCACATCTAGTTCATAAATAGGTCATCCTTGTTGAGTTGCAAGTTGTTATTTTATAAGGCATAGATCAACTGTAAAGCCTGCAATATAAGCAATGAACAAGATTTGGTCTATCTGACTTTTGTCTACTTCTTATGATGATCTTATGACGATGTGAACATAAGAAAGAAAACAATAAATCTGTAGAAGGATGAATTAAGAGAAGAATTAAATTGTATTGATCTTCTTTTAACGTATTTATACAACACTTCTAACTACTTTTGCTGTCAACAAACAGTTAACAGACTTTAACAGAAATACAACTGATTCTTTAATGGTCGTAACTAATCGTAACTAGACTTCTAAGACTCCAACATACTCCTCCTGGCTTAGGAGTCTTGAGACAACCCAACTTGGTTTCTCAAATATTCAAACCTCTTTCCTTGTAACAGTTTAGCAAATAAGTCTGCAATTTGTTCTTCTGTCTTACATTATATCAATTGAACTTCTCCTCCTTGCTGTACATCTCGTAGAAAGCAACACTTCAGCTTAAAGTGCTTGGTTATCCCATGAAACACTGGGTTCAATAAGATTACTAATGCAACCCTGTTATCAATCAACACTTCTGTACTCTTATCAAGTGGAATGTGCAGCTCTTCCATCATTTTCCTAAGCCAAATGGCTTGATTTACTGCAGCAATGGCTGCAATAAGTTATGCTTCTGTTGTGGATTGAGCTACCACACTTTTCTTCTTTGATCCCCATGAGAAACACCCTGATCCTAAGCTGAAACAATAACCAAAGGTGCTCTTCATATCATCAGGAGATCCTACCCAATCAATGTCAGAATATTCTTTTAACTTCATGCTTCCAGTTCTGCGGTATTCGAGGCTGAAGTTATATGTCCCTTTGAGGTATCTTAAGACCCTCTTAGTTGTTGTCATGTGAAGCTCATTAGTGCAGTCATAAACCTTGACAGCTTGCTCACTGGGAATTGAATATCAGGTCTTGTGGAAGTCAAATACATCAAGCTACCAATGAGACTTCTGAATCTTCCTTCATCTGCAACATTGCTTCCATCTGTCTTCTGTAGTTTCTCCTTGCAATTCATTGGTAAACCTGCTGGTTTACTCTCCAACATATGAAACCTCTTAAACACCTCTCTGAATTACTTCCTTTGGCAAATGGAAATCTCCTTTTGATTTTGGCAAACTTTCATTCCCAAGAAGTATGTCATTAAGCCCATATTTGCCATGTCAAATAAGCTTTTCAACTTGAGCTTAACACCTTCAATCTTCTGAGCATTGTTACCTGTCAATAGTAAGTCATCAACATGCACAGACATAGATGAGTATGTCCTCCTCCTTTCTCACGTAGAGAGTGAGTTCGCTCTCACTTCTGATGAAGCCAATCTGCTGCAGAAATTTGTCTAGTTTATCATACCAGGTTCTTGGGGCTTATTTAAGTCCATATAGAGCTGTTCTCAGTCTGAACACCTTATCCTCTTCTCCTGGCACAACAAAACCTTCTGGCTACTCAACATAAATTTCTTCCTTCAGTTCTCCATTAAGAAAAGCTGACTTGACATCTAATTGATGCACAAGCCAACATCTTTCTACGGATAAGCTCAAAATGAGTCTAATGGTCTCTAGTCTTGCCACAGGAGCAAAGCTATCTGAGTAATCTACTCCACTTATTTGTGAATACCTTTTAGCCACCAAATTGGCCTTGAACTTGTTTAGAGTACCATTATGATTCATTTTGGTCTTAAAGACCCATCTTAGCCCAATAATCTTCTTGTCTACAGGCTTCTCTACAAGTTCCCATGTCTGATTGTCTTCTATCATATTGATCTCATCCTGCATTGCAGCCAGCCATTCCTTGCTCTCTTTGGCTTCTTTGAAGCTTTCCGATTTACAAAGAGCAACATTGCAGGCTTGATAAATATCATAATGGAGTCTAGTACCCCTTACAAGAGTGTGGTCCACCTAATTTTCGAGGTCATCTATAGAATGGTTCTCAGATATAGGATCATCTTCACTTCCCAGTGAGTGAGCTTCTTCTCTTTCTATCACTGGACCAACTTCATCTTCAGACTCTTCTTCTGATGGAATTTTAGATGTGTTCTCTCTTCTTAACATCAATATTTCCATATTTGTGCCATTTTGGTCTTCATTTGCACTTGAACAATTCCATACTTCATCTTCAAAAAAGGTCAAATCCCTGCTGACCTTGACTTCCTTCCTATTAGGAATAAGGATCTTGTACCATTTAGTAACATCAAAGCATCCAATGAAGACTTCTGCAGTTACCTTAGAATCCAGTTTATTCCTTTTTCGTTAAGGAAATACCTTCAGATTTTTCAGGTTTGGTTTTCTCGAGTTCCATGCCTCATATGTTGTCTTCTTCTCCAAGGCTTTAGTGGGAAGTCTATTAAGAAGAAACACAACAGTTGCCACAACCTCAACCCAGAGATACTTAGGTAGTGACTTATCATTGAGTAGACATCTGACCATCTCGAGAATGGATATGTTCTTCCTCTCACTTACCCCATTCTGTTAAGGTAAGGCATAGGCAATTGGTGTACAATGCCACTGTTTTCACAGATCTTCTTGAGCTTCTAATTGCAAAACTCAGTCCTATTGTCACTTCTAAGTGTCTTGATCCTTTTTCCACTTTGATTCTCTGTCATAAGTTTAAATTTCTCAAATATTGTAGGTATCTTAGCCTTGGAATTCATGAAATAAATCCAGCAGTACCTTGACTTGTCATCAATACAAATGAAAAATAGTTTGCTTCCATTCAGGGATTCA